>CABFOS010056170.1:0-10612 GCA_900660315.1 Diretmoides pauciradiatus | reverse complement strand
AGGGGGACAGTACTCGGCCGGTGGTCTGTCGGTGGGATGGTTATTCCATGTTGGGCCCGGGCTCAGCTGGGAGTACACACATCCTACGGTCTTCGCCTAGGCTTTTAACCAATAGCGAAGCCCGTTAGAGGGCGGAGCACGTACGAAATAGAAATAGTAGTTACCTGGAGGTAACTCCAGTTCTATGAGTACGTGCGGAGCCCTCTAACTCCACGCCCAGCTGGCCCGTTTTCCGGTGGCTGAGTCTCGAGGGAAGCGAGCATCACGGAAGTAGGGGCCTTTATAGGGGAACTACCCCCCGGTGGGCGGGTGAGTGCAAGAAGTTGATCTCAGGTGCCGAGGCGCGGCCTCGAAGGGGTTAACCAATAGCGAAGCCCGTTAGAGGGCTCCGCACGTACTCATAAAACTGGAAATACCTCCAGGTAACTACTATTTCTTTCAGGTTGGTAGAGTGAAGTCTGACGTTGGTACGTTTACATTCCACTATTATTCTGAATATGACAATATTCCGAGTTTGATAGAAAGTAACATAGTGACTTAAATGACACTGTTCTTCTCAGCGTATAATATCTACTCTTCTGAAAATATCTAGTGTTATTTTTACCCATAAACCTGTACAATACACATTGTTGTGGAATACTGCAGTCCTGGATATTCAGAGTAGGAATTATTGAAGAGAGGGTTTAAATCTTCAATTACCGGGCTGCGGTTATCACAGCTGAACAGCAGCACTTTGATAAATAAATGGCTGTATAAAGTGTTTGCGGTGATCATTTGAATTTCACTTCTTTTAAGGCTTTTGACAGATGTTAGGTGCCCACTTAAAACATTTATTCTTATCGCTATTCATTTCCAGGGAAATCACCGCACAGTGACAGTTTCAGTTGTAGTGATTGAATGGCCAAGCAGATATTGTGACAAATGCATAAAGCTCAAAACTGCTTCAGAACAGGCGAACTCCATCTTACCACACATTTTCAAGTAAAACAAACCAGCCATAGTTTGATGTACGATGACCAACACAGTGGACAGTGTTTAAGCCTATATGATTATTGACTGTAGGACTACCAAAAAAATAAGAATATATTTGAAGTCACAGTTATTGAATATCTGTCCTAACAAGGGGAGCTGAGGTATATGAGGTGAAACAATGCAGTTTCGTATTGGATAGAAAGGGAAAACATTGTTTTGTTTTTGTATAAATTGATAGCAATGGTAACAGTGAGAAATACTGTATATCACTGCTGCTACATGAACATCTAGTATCTCCAAAATGTCAACTGTTCAGGAACAAAGCATCAGGAACATTTTTCTGCTTGACCTCAGTGCAGTTCTAAGTTTTATTATCATAAACCTGGTATCATTTGTTCAACTTAACTCATAATCCTCCAGATGAAGTTAAAGCATGAAAATGACCAAAATTGGAGTTCCAAAGTTTTCACACAACAGTGATATTATGTATATGAGGATATCAGAGTTTACATGGAACTTAGACTTTCTTAGATTTATTTTAATGATGTGACAAAGTCCTGTCAGAGGCTAATTGATGTCATGCTCCTTTTCACACCTCATCCAGAAATCCCAGGATGTCTAATGATACAGAGTCAGTTTGTCCACTAGAGGTACCGAGCCTCAGGGTTTATGTCAGAAGGACAAGCCACCAGGGTTCATGTTTTTTAACAAGAACATTTTTGTCTATTAATTCTCTACTTATAAATATAGCTGAGCTGAGGAAGAAAGATGGAACAGTGCGGGACACAGCAGGCCCTACACCCTCTAAACAGCCTTGAGCAGGTCCTACGCCCACATGCAGCACACACATGGCGTCCGTTACATCCTGCTGAGCCTCCAGAACCACCAGCCGATACACGCTGACAACTACATCTGACACATCTCATACTTGTACCATGAATTTCACTCTTTAATAACCAATATATCGTGCATCCTTACTATCTATCTATTTATCTATCTGTCTGTCTGTCTATTGGGGATGCACGACATTGAGGTTTTGGTCGATGTCCGATAGCCGATTGTTTCCATAGTGTATTGACCGATGTCGATACCGATACCGATATGGCATGTTGATATCTGTCCGATGACGATAATGTATTTTTAGGTGATTATCGGCGTGATTACCAAATACATCATGCATCCCTACAGATTGATGATGTACTACAGTATAAGGAAAATATCACTCTTAAACTGTTCAAGTTTTGTTTTGTGTTTTTGTTCTTTTTCTGAAAAAAATACTTCATGGAAAGATTTGTCTGATACTGAATATCAAGAAGAAGAAAATAAAATTCAATTTTTTCCACACTTTAAACCCAGTTACAACCGTGAAAGAATAACAGAACATCTTTCCCATTTTCTCCACCGACTAATTGTCCATTACCTGGGAGCACAGCACAGAGTTATGCTTCTCTCAGAAGTTCAATACTCTGCAGACTTCACTGTTACTCTCCCATTGCGTTGCCCAATTACTCTCACATCCATTTACACATCTTGTCCAGTAGGTAGTGCTAGCAACCCACCGCATCCAATCTCTTCCATTATCAAGGAAAAACGATCTTGACTCAGTCAGCAACATGAATAAAACTCACCAAGTGTCTGAATTTGGTGTCTCATCTTTAATACTTAGTTTGCTGTAGCTCCTGATACAGATCACACCAATAAAACCTCTGGACCTCATCTGCATCTTACACCAAATGAGATGTATAATTATGTTGATAAGGTTTAGGCATCCTTATCACATTTAAAGACAAATTCCATAAGAAATATTTGAACAAAGCTTGTTGTGGTCTATTAAATGCCCCACAAAATAACATATGACTTCCAGCGTAGTGGAAGTATGAGTGCATAGAATACACACGGCCTTGAGTTGAAGTACATACACTGGTGAGGTTAATGTAACACGCTTGAGCGTTTTCTTTGAGCTCGGCCTTTCACGTGGCTGGTGTGAATGGCCTTGTGGAGCAGCACAGAGCCCGGAATCTTCTTCGGGTTCAATTAAAATCAAATAAAAGATTAATGGAATGCATATAATTGTCAGTTCAAGATGTCAAGGCTTGCTCCAGCTGGGAGGTATATTGTCACGCTGTTACATAGATGTGATACTGTTCAATTCAATCAACCTTTTGCTTTTCCACAGGCCAATATTTGAAATAAGATTTTGTTGAACTTACCTGAAAGGTCGTAAGGTTGTAAAATGTGTAACCTTCGAATGGCAAGACATTTACCCGTGCAGGTGGTCAAAATAAAGGAACGATCAGACAAGTCTGTATTTATATAGCGCTTTTCTAGTCTTCTAGAGACCACTTGAAGCACTTTTACAATTTTTACACTTCACATTTACCCATTCACTCCCATATTCATACACCGATGGCGACGGCAAGATGCCAACCTGCTCGTCTGGAGCAGTGAGGGGTTCAGTGTCTTGCTCAATGACACGCTACCGGGAGGAGCCTCGAACCGGGAACCCTCTGATTTCCAGATGACTGCTCTACTGCCTGTGCTGTGGTGTGAGGTTCATTTTGACATGGTTGTGGTCTGCCCATCCGTCATACATCAGTTTCCCTCCTGCTGATCAGTATCATAGCAGAGTGGGTTCCGTTCCCTTGTCCTATTATGTATTTCCTCCCTCATGGCAACAGACAAACAAGAGAGGTCTCCCAATAATTTGAGAAACTGTTGATATTACATGAACATAAACCACCAGAATTTGTAGCATTGCTGCTTTTTGCCACCATGATACGGTCAGACAAGCTGTTGGACGACCACGACTCACCAATACAACCAAAATATACTAGTAATAATGTAAAGTCTCCCGTCCAGTGACCTCATCAGAAATCTGGATATTTTCAGTCTTGCAACAACATCGTTGGTTTGCAGGGAAAATGGACAGGAGTAACAACTATTTCTTGTTGCCATGCAAGAAATCCTCATTTTGATTGAAATTGTGATTGGTGGACATAATCATGCAATACTGTCAGTACTACCCTGACCCTTGCTCTTAACAGTTATTGTTTCTGTTTCTGCACTTCCACTTCAGCTCTGGTTCTGCTCTTAGATGCTTGTTTAGCAACAAGATGCTCTTACGATTTCTGGTGACTAGTAGTTCTCTTGACTACCTACGTTGAATGCACTTATTGTAAGTCGCTTTGGATAAAAGCGTCTGCTAAATGACTGTAATGTAATGCAAAAGATGCCCTAAAGGAGAAAGTTGATGTCAATAACTTTCATTACCATATGCTTCCACTTCATCAAAAACTGTAATCTGAATCCATCCAACCAAAATAATATCACAAATATGTAAACTTGAATACCCATTGGCAAAACATCTATGCAATAACATCTAACATCTTCTCCCAAAATGTGCAATTCCAAAATGTAATTAACGGAGTATAAAATTCTACAGAGTTCATATTACCACTCACAGACTTTACCTCATGGGCTACACAGATAACGACATATGTGCACACCACCAAAATTCAATAGACGACTGCTTCCATGCCCTCTGGCTTTGCTTACAGTATATATTCAATCCTTCTGGTCAAAGGTTCTGCAAAAACTGACTTGAGATTCTCTGCCTCACAGAAAACCCTGTCTGATGTTGCAGAACCTTTGACCAGAAGGATTGAATATAGGCAAAGCAAGAGGGCATAGAAGTAGTCATCTATTGAATTTTGAATATTAAATCCTTCAAAGATGTCTGGTCTCCATTTTTGCAATTTCTTGCTGATTCCTTCCTACCTCTGTCCCTATTACACCTACAAACACCGCCATGCCAACAGCACTACAATACAACAGTGTTATACATACATATCGTATTCTGTTATTGTGTCATTTTTTATTGTGTTTATGTGTTGTAATGTCACTTTGAAATAAGTTTAAGAAATATATATAGGATGCCATTTAGGTTGAGACCATGTTGGTTGAGCAGCATATATGGTTTACATCATATGCATTGGTTTTTGTTACGTATGTAACATTTTGGAATATTGGTTTATAGATGTTGATATGATGGTATATAGATTGGCTTTGGTTTGTGTATATTGGTTTCTTAGCCTACTGTATACATTGGTTTACCTGGATGTCTGTTGGTTGGTATTTATTTGTTTACACATAGATGAAACCAATCCATATGTAATCAAACCAATATAAACCAACCAATAGATGTCCTGGTAACCCAAAAGCAGAACCCCAAGCCAATCCATTTCCCAGCATAATCAATATATATATAAACCTCTATTCTCAAACTGTATACTGTACATATGTAACAAAAGTCCAAAAGTCTGAGTCCACTACCAAGAACTGTTGGTTTCTCTTTCTTTCTTTTTCACATGGGTGCGCACATGCAGTCTAACATACACAATCACAGACACACAGACACACAGACACTAGTGAGAGAATATGTCCCCTCCTCATGCTGAGTGGCTACAGTATGAGCTTCACCAGAGCTGTTTTAGGCCCGCATAAAAAATTCATAAAAAATACTCTCTCTTTGCAACATTCGCCCTATATACAGCACAAACACATGCACACATCACAGCGTTATTCATAGCACACACGTGAGCAGGCATAAAGAAATACACTCATACAGTGCACATACAGTGATACACAGCATGATACAGGCCTGACATGGTTAATATATGATCAGGAAGACATTACAAAGTGTTTCATTTAATAAGTAATTAGCTAGTCCTATATATACTGTATCGACTTATCTGTTGAAGCCTGTCGTTGTCATTTTTGTTGATGAATTGGAACAGCCTGTTATTTGTTGTTAATAACCTCCTTGCATTCATTTTTTTTAATTTTGATTCATATTTTCTTTTACTCCGAGAGCATTGATCGGTGAAATTTTCAGTGTCACCAGAGACCTGTTAATAAATCAGGTTATCATGAAGCCAGCTGTGTGTGTGCGTGCACGCTTGTGTGTGTGTGTGTGTGTGTGTGTGTGTGTGTGAGAAGATGTACTCTATGTGCACCTGCTTGAATCTGCTTTTAATGTGTAAGAGTGCTTGCATTTGTGTGTGTACATATTTGATGTGTGCATGTGCTGTATGAGTTTTGAAGCCCATACAAATATGTGTGCATGCTACTGTAGTGTACATGTATATGTGTCCTTGAGAAAACACACGTCTCTGCACACATCTCCACAGTAATCAGGTCAACACCTCCACCTTCCCATCCATTTTCATTAGACATAAATGACAGGAGTAACTGGAGAAAGAGGGAGGGGGACAGAGCGGGGGAGAGAGGAAGATAGAGAGAGTGAAGGGATATGGATTTATGCTCACAGTGGAAACACTACTAAACCACTTTCCACTGTCCTCAACAATAAAACAACTACTGCTCATATTATATAATCCTATATATACACTATTACTGCATCTTAGGATATCGAGCCGATATCATTTCAACATTTTATAGACTATCTCCACGAAAGACAATGTGTATTTATTAGATTCATGAACTCAAGGTTTGAGCAGCAGTACTTGAAAGTCCATCTTTAGTTACTGTGCTGCACAGAGTATAAGTGCATCTCTTCCACTTAAGGATTTAGCCCATCTTAATGCGGCCCAATCACTGTGAGTTGCATACCTCTGCCAAGTCATCTCCATCTGAAAAGAATTTGGGGCACATATCCATACAATTTGAGTTAAAACAATTCCAGGAAAACTATTTCAACTCTGACTGACTTCGCCATCTTCTTTCCTTCTGAAGTGTATCTAGGTCACTTCATAGAGCCAAGTTCAGGCCACGCGTGGTCAAGTGGTGAGAAGGGAAGAGTTGCATGAGTCAGAAAAGATTTCTAGCAAAGAGGAGCTAAGATATCAATCCGATGCTCTGTGTTCCAATAAAGGGTAGAAGACCAAACAGCCACTAAATTCGAAAATTATTATATGTGCTCAGTGTTTATTTGATTAATTTGCTATATTATGTATGCAGCAGTCTTGGTGCAAAAACCATTCCAGGCATGTTACTGAGGGTGCGATCTGCAAACTGAATGAAAGACAAGTTAAAGTATTTGCACGTTTCGACTAATTTACACGCTTGGATCTCATTACAAATCCTTCATGCCACGATCGAAACAGAAGGATTTTCAGATCAATAGCCAGGGGAAGGAAGTGACATCAAATGTAATTGAATAGATGGAAAGACCACAAGTCAATACTGATGCTCTTATACAGGATGTCGTTGGTTTTTCATTTGGTGTCTTTTGATATAATTTTACATCAAAATTAAATAAAATAAGTGGCACAATTTATCCAAAATCACCTCCATTATCCTTAATATTTGGCCCACTGTATGAACAATCCAATTCATGAAACTATCTTCTTGCAGTAGGAAGCTACTGAATATTATGACTATGACACAGCAAATCACTCTCTGCAGGCATAGAGAGAGGCACTTCCGGCAAATCCTGTCACACACTGACAGTAATATTGCTTAACACGGTGTGTGTGCTGTAAAAGACAGGCAACCTATGATATCATGCTAAGCATATCCTCTTCCCGGTGTGCAGAAGCTGTTGCAGATGGAATGGGAGCATCCACTGAAGAGTGAAGAAAATGAAATGAAAGAAATCAACTCAGTGCCAGAGTTCTCCACGAGCAAGATGAGAAAATGATTTCATTGCTGCATCTGACAATGAAGTAGAACATTACGTTGCCCTTAAGACACTCTTGTTACGTGTAACTTACCTTACTAAATACAGCTATTGCTGCTCTGGTGTGGTACTGTAGGTTACAGGTTTATTAAATTTGGGAAGCATCATAAACTAAAATCATCAACAGCATCATTTTAGTACAAAAATAATGAATTGGACATGTAAGATTGGAAGAAAAAGGGGAAATATTCCACACACACAAAAAAAATAGTTTTTTGTCCAGGGAGAAGAAAGGCACTCAACTGAATCGATGGAAAATAACAAGCAGTGCACAGATCCCAAATACCTATATTTCACATTACAGGTATTGGATAAAAACGGTACTGTACTGGCAGTATAATCAGCAGTATCCTTTAAAAGCCCGTGTCTCCCTTTTGCTCTCATTAATGTTAATTGGTTAAGACATTGTCCTCCAACATGCTGGTAATAGCAGCTAAGAGTGTGAACTAGACTAGTGTCAGTCTCAGTGTGCGTGCGTGCTTGTGTGTGTGTGTGCATGCTCTTTCCTGAAGTAGCATTGCAACCATGACACAAGAACAATGTGGACATTAATAGTATCAAATGTTTACATTGCTCAGCTCATGGTCAAATTCATTGATACATGGGAGATTTTAACTCACACACACAAGAATGGATGCATGCATAAGCACATGTACATACACAAACACACACACACACACACTATAAATAGCAGATACCTTACCTTTCTGTACACTATCATGTTGGGGGACTCATCCGCTACCCCGTTGGTTCCCTGCCCAACGCTGTTGGTTTGTGCCATGATCCAGTCGATAATCTGCCACAGCAAATGTCAGGTGCTCCTATTATGGGCAGAAGGGACATTTTGGTACATCAGAGGAACAATGAAACCTGAAGATGACTTGCCCTTACCTTGCCAAGAAGAGAACAATTTACATACCTTGCAGCCAAGATCACATTTCAACATATTTGACATTTCCACCTAGAATAGACATGCAATGTTCCAGTCTGGGTAAACGTTCACATTGGACAAGGTCTTGACAAGGACATTTTTTTAAGACAAGGTGCAAAAAGGAAGCTGACACATCAAATTAGGGATTAGTCACCATGTGAAATCACATTAATCACAATGAATGAACCAAAACTTCAATTTGAGCATTGAAAGCAATGACTGTTAACATGTAAAGGGGTAAGCTACTACCACCATTTGTGAGATGGATTAATTGTGATCAAGAAACCAATAGCGTAAATAGTGATAACGCCTTTGTTGACATTGGAGGATCCAGCAGCAATCTTGGCGTCCTATAGGACACCAAACTGTGGATGAATTGTGGGGTTGGCATTGACAAGATGATAAGGTGAGGAGAGGACCCAGACCCTGACAACGGTAAATGCAATAAATTAGCACACAGCCCCTCAAGGAGACGGACTAGACTGGTATCCAGATTGGACACATCCATTCCGGCATAGTCGAAAGGTGTAAAACGGTGGAAATGTAACGGATATGTATGGATGGTTCGTCATTCCGTCTTCCCCACGACACCACACGACATCCTCCCACAGCATCAGCCCATACCTGCTCTCACCGTGAAGCTGTTACGCACGTTGTTGTTGTTTTTTGCTACACATACTAAACACTGTTGTTTCAGCACCGCGGACAGCTACCGCAAAACGCCCGCACCCGTGATCAATCCCTCTCGTTTAGCCCGTAAGCACGTAACTATACACACACAACACAGCGACGCCGTTCACTGGCGGCTTACCTGGGAAAACCGCGCCGCGGGAATCAGCGGGAATCTGATTCCGTGCAGAAAGGGAAGCCTATGCCTTGCGTTCAGTATGTCAGCTGGCAGACATAGGAATGCGAGGACAGTTCATTGGCAACGGGAAGAGACGGGCATTCGTTCGGTGGAGATCTGCCTGGTACACCTCCCTCTCTCTCCTGTCGAAATGATGCTCAGAAAGCTCAGGCGCGCCCCCGCGGAGCTCCGTGAACGCGCTTCGATCTGCGGCCAATCACGTGTGAGGAATAAATTACATCCCGTTTTGGAGACATACATGCTTTTTTTCTTTTCTTTTTTAAATTGTTGCTTTAAGATACAAGAACAATCTGCACCCCCTTCCCCATCTATTTATTGTATGATTATTTTTTTTATTTTTTTTTCGAATACCCAACTAATACAAGGCTTCCCAATTGCTATTAAAACAAATTACAACATACAACATAATATAGAATGGAAATTAGGCAGCAAAACAACAAAACAATAGAAAACAACAATAGAAAAAAGAAAATAAATGAAAGCATAGCTTATTAGCTCTCACCACTTTGTCCATATATATATATATATATATATATGACCAAATACACTTACATATATATGCATACACACACATATCCATACATATATACACGTACACACACATACTCATACCTATCTATACACATACATACAGAAGCTTTTAAATATCTAATGTATTGAAATTGTATACATGTTGTCCTTGTCTCTTTATCCTTTCTAGTTCCCCCATGTAATTGATGTACTACCAATTCAACAATTTGTTGCTATATGTACATCTCTCGGTTTTAGTTTTAAATAAAAACCGTTTACTACTTCTACTACTACTACTACTACTACTACTACTACTACTACTACTAATACTAGTACTAATACTAGTACTAGTACTAATGCTAATACTAGTACTAATAATAGTAATAATACTAGCACTAATACTAGTACTAATACTAATACTAGTACTAATGCTAATACTAGTACTAATAATAGTAATAATACTAGTACTAATACTAATACTAGTACTAATGCTAATACTAGTACTAATAATAGTAATAATACTAGTACTAATACTAATACTAATACTAATGCTAATACTAGTACTAATAATAGTAATAATACTAGTACTAATACTAGTACTAATACTAATACTAGTACTAATGCTAATACT
>CABFOS010056155.1:10103-21530 GCA_900660315.1 Diretmoides pauciradiatus | reverse complement strand
TCATATGATCAAATGTTCAAGACTGGAGATGAAACATTAGATCATATGACTAGTTCTTTTGCATTCCATCTCAAACAAGACAGGACACTGTTTTTAAGTCTGCAATTTACAGAGATTAGCTAGAAAGATGAACAACATTTCACCTCTTCCCTAGCTAGGGTGCTGCTTGATGTCACATCAGCATACTGAGGTTGTACTGTAGCCTCCTGTACAATCTAGTAAAATCTTACAGCAGTGCCCTAGTTGATGAAGAGGTGAAATGTTTCATCGTTCTAGCTAATCTCTGTAAATTGCAGACTTAAAAACAGTGTTCTGTCATGTTTGAGATGAAATGCAAATGAAAAAGTTATATGATTGGATGTTTCATCTCAAGTCGGGTTGTTGGCCCCCTCTATGGCAGAGACCATCCTCTCCACCAGCCCCAGCAGAGCATTGGTGCTCTCGCTCCTGCTGCTCCATCATCCTCTCCTCTCTCGCATCAGCCTTCTCGTCCATTTCCTGCAGGTATGCCAACAGAGCATCCTGCTTGTCCTCTCTCTTCCTTTTTGCTGGGTAATAGAAAACAGGTATTAAGCAATACAGAAATCATTTTTCCAGGTGGTGCCTGAGGACAGGACAGATGTCAGCCATGATGACATGATAATATTCTGACTGGCCAAGCATAGAATCATTTCAGTATCAATATGCACCTGAACTATATGTTAGTTTAAATTTAACCGGTGGTGGTTTACATTTAAATAAAAAGCAATCTTCATAAATCATTATCATCATCAATAGAAGGGGGTGTAGCCCCAAATACTTCCTCTTTTCCTTGCTTGCCTCTGGCCAGGGATTTCTCTCTCCTCAGAAGCTGCAGCAAAGCTACCCTCTCTGCTGGTGGAGGGCTCACTGGTGGTGTCGGTGTCAGGCAATTCTGAAGGCGATATCAAAGACTTTAAGGCTAAGTCACAAATGAGGCCTACCGCTATATCTAAAACATGACGTTGCCTACTGTACTTTACCCACCAAAACATACACTGCTTGGAAATTTGGTAATTAAAGTTAACGGTTAAGTTGTCAGGCTTGATTATATCCGGACGGAGATGTTAAGATGTCAACACGAGATTGAAATGTAGCCTACCGAAATTTAGATTGGTTGTCAGACAACATAACAACGCAGCAACATTTAGGTTTTAGGCGAATTAATTATTCCAGTGTTTGATCCACATAAGTTAGCCTATCTGAACTTGATTGTCAACTAGTGGTAGGCTATAGTCAACCTACCGTAGTGGAACACCCAGGCATGGCAGGCGGCGGGTCAGCTATAGTTGAGGCAGCGGTGGCTGAATTCAGTGCCCCCGTCACCTGGTTCACCAAACGCTGACCCATGACGCTGTCCAGGAGCTCGAACAACGGACATGTATCGCCACGTCCAGCTCCACTTTTCCCCAACTCCTTTTTGCCGTCTCGGTAGTCCTTCTTAAGTTTTTTTATTTTGTTAATAATTTGATCGGCCGTTCGGCTGAACCCAGCCTTGGCCATCTCCACAAGCTCTGCGTACAACTTACTCATCTTGTAGTACTTTCCAGCTTTTCTTGAAATTCCGTTGAGGCCCAAATCGCCACTAAACATTTGGTTTCTTCAGCAGACCACTGCACATTCTCCTTCTCCATTTTGTTTGTTGTTGTCATACCTCCTTCCTGCTCATCGCCACAGCCTAGAATCAGACACGCCCACTGACGACATCATGGTTCGCAAGAAAAACCTACTATTTTTCGGTTCCGAACCGAACCAACTTTTCAGGTTCCGAACCAATTATTTTTTCTGTGTGAACGCGCGGCACGGTTCAAATTTGGGTTCAGGAACCAGAACCGGCACGGAACCATGTCAGTCTGAAAGGCCTAACAGTAATAGGCCGAGGTGCACATACTGTAGTTATTTTGGTCTTGTATGTTTGTTTGGTCTTGATCTTGGTATAAACGTTGTCTATTTAAGTGAATGCAAAAAAAAGACTTGACTGAGTGTGCTGGCTTATAGTTCCTGTTAGGCCCTGTGTGGGGTGTGATGGTCACCCCCCCCAGGTCCTCTCTGTCACTTGGTTGATAAATGATGGTTCAAGTTGTTCTCTAATGAAGATCCCTCAGGACACGGCCCGGTACCATCAGGCACCTAGCCAGGGTAAATAACATCAGTATTATGCTACTTGTGTTTGTGTATGTGTTGGAGTTGCTGACGCTGTTTACCCACCTAGATCTATGGCCGGTTATAGCTTGTACTTTTATATTGTTACTCCTTCCCCATACCTAGTCTGTCTCTATGAAAAGCAGCAGGTAGCAGTTTAAAAGCAATAGGGCTTGTTCATGACAAACCGTATATCAGGACGGCGACATTACAGGGCTGTTACTTTGCATCAGACTCACTTGCACTGTGTTAAGCGCTAGAGGTCTGTGGTGAGCAGACTTTAGGTACGGCAACGAGTTTAGCTGGCATCGACAACAACATCCAGGGGAAAAAAACAAAGCTGAAGACAAAATCAATCCACAATCCAATCAGTCCACAATCAGCTAGATAATGCACCCTGTGGGCACCTGGTCTCGTACCCTCACCCTGTAGTAGGTAAGGCGTTTACTGTGAGGTGTTGATAGGGTTGTTGATCATAGGGTTGTTGATCAATACCAACGTTCTCTGTTTTTGAACAAATAAATCCAAGACACTTCCAACCCCTGCCCTCTCCCAACTTGCATTTTGAACTGCTCAGCGATGGAGGACGGCACTACAAGTGAGCTAGCGAGCACCCTTGCAAGATATTTCAGCTAAGAAGGCGAACACGCCTCATTCTCAGGGCAAACAAATGTATTCCAGTGACATAGTAACCTATTCACTGAATGCCTCGGTAGGATCTCTAATAAGCTGGAGGACAACTTCTCTCTGTGTCCCAGTGAAATTCCTCCTGGGAACCGATCTACAAGGACATAGATTATGTAATGCCCCTTTAATTAATAATAACATACAGATACATACAGAAGAGCAGTGAGAAACACAGCGGGCCAAGACAGCAGTGCAACATTAAATGTACTGTAAAGATAATGCAAAAGAGATCGGAGGTTCGTAAGAGAGGGAAGGATTAGAAAGAGGAAATGGGAGGAGAGGATGGGAGAGCAGTGGGAGTGTATTAAGATTGAGAAGAAATAGCACTAAAGAATCAAAAACATGGCAAGAGAAGAAGGGAAGTTTGAGAAAGATGAATGTGAATAAAGGTTGGGAGAGAAGGAGGGAAAGCGGGAGAGTGGGTGAAGAGTGAGAGACGACAGAGTGTGATGAAAGGTGAGTGGTGAGAAAAGGTTTGGGGGGATGAGAGGGCAATAAACACGAGTGCGTAGATAAGAGCGAGAGAGATGTACGTGATGAATAAAAGAGGGAGGGTTCAGCCAGGGGGTGTAGGGGAAGAGACAGAGTGAAAGAGAGAGAGATGAGGTTGGAAAGTTTTAAGGGAGGGAGGAGACATGAATAGAAGATCGATGGCAAAGTCGTGAAGGGTGAGGTACGGTGAGAGAAAGGAGAAAGATGGATGAGGGGGGTGGCAGGGATGTTAAGAAAGGTTGAGTGAGCGGGAGAGGAATAGAGGAGTGATAGTAGAGGAATGAGCGAGAGGAAGAGAGACGGGTGAAGAAAAGCAACAGATAGGATTAGGTAAAGACTGAAGAGGATGAGAGAGGATTTAGAGAGGGCTGGTGGAGTGATGGTGACTAATCACTTTCAGTTACCATTTTTAGTGTAATCCTATTAAAACATCCCGTCTAATCCATTACAGTCCGCCCGTTGTGAATTTGTGGGTGCTGTCCTGTGAGCGTGGTTGTGACAGGGAGACGTCTAAGGAATCACAGAAAATGCTGAAAATGGGTTTCTAAATCAGTGGTTCTCAACTGGTCAGGCCTTGGGACCCACATTTTCCCATGGTCATTAAGTTGCAACCCACTTTTATAGAATTCAAACCTAGAAAATGTATTCGTCTAACTTTTTTAAATAAACAAATATCTATATATTACTCTAGCAATAACAAACTGACCCTGATTAACAATATGAACATCACAACTGCTGCTGATCCTGGTGAATATGAATAAAATGAACATCATAACTGCATAACTGTGCCTACACACATAATATGATCATCTCTCTGAGTAGATCTACTAAACAGACTGTTTTCACTTAACAGGTATTTGGGGAAGACAATGAGATAATTGGGGATGTGCTTTACTCCTGATAAGAGTTTCAAAGTCTGGGTACTTTTGCTTTTTTTTTACCACTCCGCGACCCATTCAGTCACTTTTGGGTCACGACCCACCACTTGAGAAACACTGTTCTAAATCATGATCTACCCCGTGTTCACAGGGTGACACACCTACGGAACCGGTGCCACTGAGCATGAATTAACGGTGCCACTGGGACAAAAGTAATCTCGGAGCAGCTTCCACTAGTTTTGGGTTATCCGGTCTAGCCAGCAGATGTCCAGATAACAACTTCCTCTTCCGGGCACCGGTCATTTAGTTTTTAGGTTTTTAGTTTTTATGGTCATTTTTTATATCAAACTTTTGCCATACCGTGTCAGCAAGCAAGCTAACACATGCGTTTGTCAAGCAAATAATAAACAATGCAATCGGACTGTAAAGCGACCCGCGGATAACGACTTCCTCTTGCGTGCGCCCGTCATCTGTCGGCCGTTTTATTGTCCAATTGTTTTGTTTAAGGTATTTGTTTGACAAACGTGATGTGTTAGCTTGCTTGCCGACAGGGTTTGGCAAAAGTTTGATGTAAAAAATGACCATAAAAACTAAATGAACGCACAGAAAAGGGATCCGCTGGCTGGACGGGATAACCCAGATATAGTTGCCCCAAGAGTCTACTATCATTATCAGTAATAGACTCTGGGTTCCGAGATTGGGGGAAAGGTAAGGTAACACAATTGTCTGTCAGTGGGACTTGAACTCACTACCTGTTGGTTCAGAGCGCAAAGTGCTAACCACAAGTCTACAGCCACACTGTAACACTGTGGACACTGGGCCAGCTCATGCAGCTCCTTGGCTAGTGAGAGATTTCCACTTGGCATTATGAGACAATATAATACCGCAGTTGGCGAGGGGAGGTAACAAATTACGCCATCTGACAAATGACGCCGTAGATTTATGACGGTGTGGCCTGATGTTTGCTGTGGTGTTCATTTGGTGACGGTTGTATCATTCATATTATATCTGAATTAGGCTTCTATGAGTGTTTTCCCTGGATTACGGCACAAGGGATAGTAACATCATGTCCTCTGTATTAATGAATGCGCCTAACAGTTTCCCCAAACCCCAAAATAATAAGACATTTTGAAAGACGGATGGGGTTCGCCACAGACTTTTCTGTCACTTTTTCTATCTGTGTCGAATATAAATTTTGGTTTCATTGCATTCATGTATTAATCATGATCCACAGCAGGGGAGCAGGATTATGCAGTTAGCCAGAAAACATCAGAAATAATCATCAGCAAAACTAAGTTTTCTAAGTTTTCCATAAAGACAGTTCATTCATCCATATGAGATGACATCCTGGAGAAAAACAAGCCAAATTATGAAAATGGCATTATACAAAACATTAATAATTACAATTAATTAGTCTTCTAGTTAAATGAGTTGTTGACTAAATCATGCTAAATCAAGATATGAAAGAATTCCAACTTGATCAGACAAAGTTAACAACATAGCAGTGTTAGGCATCCATCCATCCATCCATCCATCCATCCATCCATCCATCCATGATCCATCCATCCATGACTGAATTTACTGGTCAGATTATTGGATTTTGTTACTATTAACACGATTAAACCCTACTCCCCTCTTTATTGTGGAATCAGTATTTTCAGTGTCACAACGCCTCATCTACCATATGCCAGCTGAGGTGGTTTGGGCATCTGGTTAGGATGCCTCCCGGACGCGTCCCTGGGGAGGTGTTTCGGGCATGTCCAACCGGGAGGAGACCTCGGGGTCGACCCAGGACACTCTGGAGGGATTATATCTCTCGGATGGCCTGGGAACGCCTCGGGATTCCCCCGGAAGAGCTGGTGGAAGTGGCGGGGGAGAGGGCTTCCTGGGCTTCCCTGCTGAAGATGCTGCCCCCGCGACCCGGACCCGGATAAGCGGAGGACAACGAGACGAGACGAGACAACTCCTCATCTACCATATGTTGTATTTACTGACTGTCCAATTACAGCCTGCTTATGTAAATGAAGGAGCAAGTACTATTGTTTGGTGTCTGTTGGTTTCTGAGGCAGAAATATGTGGTCATCTTGGTTTTATAGGGTCTCCTTCCCCAATGAATCGAGACAGAAAGGTGCCGCCTTATCATTGAATGTGAACGAAACTTGTAAAACGATCTGAGCAACAGGTTGTGTGGAACCTGTACGTGTTCAGAGCCAGGCTTTCAAAATAAAATAAAAACAAACAAACAGTATTTTGCGCGTTGCCAAATTAAAGCCTTCAAATAATATTTAAACCAGGTCTGTTTGTTTGAGACAAGATTCCATATACGTCACCGCTATCAGCCTGTCTAGTACCAGAGATTGATAGGTCATAGAGGAAGAGGGAGACTGAATGAACCCTTCACTACTTTGCATCTAATGCATGTAAAACTGCTTTACATACAATAAATACATGGCATAATACAGCAGCATGGGTGCTATTCGCATTGGATACCCTGCTGTGTATGGAAGTAGATGAGATTTTTATAGCTTAAGAGGAATATTCAAACCCCGGTCATGTACCAACGAGCGGGTGGAAGAGGGGATGGGTAAGTGCTTGGTGGACAGATGCAATGATACAGGCTCTTGGGCTGGCGTGACATGAAGATTATTTCTGATGTGGAGTGAAGAGATGAAACATGTAAAAGGAGGGGGAGGGAGAGAGGGAGAGAGAATGGGGGAGATTGTACTTGACATTTTGCGAGAGAGAGAGAGAGATGTGACCTCTTCCCACTGAGGTGTCAGTATGCAAAGTGGCAGTCATTCCAAAGTCAAGTTCTAAAGCTGTCAATCATCTGCCGCAAACAAACAGAGATGCTGACTCCAGAGAAAGGAGCCTGCATCTAACCTCCGGCAACAGCATCCAGAGGGAACACTCTTTAATGTCTTCTGCCATCTATACGCTGCAAACGCTCATTAGAAAGTAACAAATAAACAAATAAACAATAGGTAGCACGTTGGAATTTGATAATGTAATGAGCATACAGTTTTAGCATGGATGGCCACTGTGGGAATCAAACTCGCTCCTGCCATTTTCTACCCATTGAGCTATACAGGATATTTAAGACTCCTAGATATTGTAATTCTTCTTCCCAAATTTAAGTTGAACCAATGAATACAAGCTATTAACAAATTCCCTCTAAAATTCCAGCCAATTCTGATTAGTGTCTGTGGTTTCTTTTGAAATCAGATGTAAACAAAAAACAGATTCTGAAAAATTCAGATGATTTTAAAAATCACTTGAAATGTGCTTGACTGTCCCTTAACTTCTCCAGTTAACTAGCTCAGTAGAAAAAAAGTGTCTCTTCTATATCTTCAAAGGTGAAAAATCCCCTGTAAGAATGCACTGCACACATTCATGCACATACACAGATTTCAGGTGCACACATATACACATACACATACACATACACATGCATAAACATACGCAAGATGTGGTCTAGTTTTTCTATTTAAAATAAATACAAGATACCCAGTGCGCCCACTCTGCCTTTGCAATTATAGTTGTTTACTGTTGTGGTTGATGTTTTACATTTTAACAAGATGGGCAATTTCTCTCTCTCTCAAAACTAATAATCTTTGTAAGTCTAACTGTATGGACACATATTTTTAGGCAACCCATAAGAAATGAAAGCCTGTGTGAGAGATTGGCCCATTATTACCTGATACAAGATGAGATTATACAGTAGACACCAAAATCATCAATGTGTTCCCTGCAGTTTGTTGGGTTCGGTGCTCTACTTTAGACTATGAGTGATAGCACATGACTAGCATTATTTCAACTAGTGCACGTGAGTGGCCAGTCGGAGCGTGAGCGTGTGCCCGTTCGGGGCGCGTGCCCGCATGAAACGTGCGGTATTGCTGCTTGCAGCGTTCTCAAGAACTGCTCATCGCACACAGGGTCCAAAATTAACTTTTTGGCTTACTGTACCTGCCAAGGTGGCTGGTAGATGAAAAAACATCTCCGTTCTCGGTTTAGGAACGGCGAGATTGAGATTGTCACTAAAATGAGAATAGCTGGTCCACCTTTTAGCCTTAAGTGAGCCTGGTCAGGAGGCTAACCCATTATCCCTAACTTCAGGGCTAACCCCCTTCACTTTAATCAGCACTTGGCAAGCAAGACACTGACATATAGCAATAATAATAATAATAGCAATAACACTTCTATTGTACACATTAGAAGTTATTCCGGATAAGAGCATCTGCAAATTGCTTAAAATGTAAATGTAAGAGGGGTGCATTACATATTTCAGCAAATAAAGGACATGTTGTGGACAGAGAGGACCTGAGAGGTAAATTGAATTTAAAACAACCAAGTGTTCACACGACTCTGAAGAGCATGTGTGTTTCTGTCTGTGGGGTGAAGTTGTGGAACAGTTTGTCAGATGATCTTAAGCAGAGTAAAACTGCTGTGCAATTTAAAAACAAACTTAAACACATTATTCTAGAGAGCTATAAACTGGTATGAATGACACATTGATATATAATCTGAACATGACTCTGTACAGGGAACGCCTGGATGTTTTTTTCTTATTGTTTATGTTTTTTCTGGTTATAATGCTGTGAAATACTTTGTTTTATTATTATTAATATGGCAGCTTTTTCGTTTACCAATTAAAACACCTTATAGGTTGAGGCTCCAATAAGCTTAGCTTCTGCCTCAACCTTTTCGAACCTGATCGAAATAAACTTTTTTCATTCATTCATTCATTCATTCATTCATTCATTCATTAATTCATAAGATTGAGCCCTGGGGGACACCCTTAGTGACAGGGAAAGGTGAGAGAGCTACTACATGCTACTTTAATGACTAACTTCCTCTTCATACCTTTTGTCCTTAACAACTTGTTAATTGTTTATTTGAATAATATATGCAATATAAGCATGTATGCTTGATATTTATTTAGAAATCAGATATCATAACCTATAGTTAATCTTTTGCTTACTGTTCCGAATGGGGATGGCTCATGTTCGAAGTAAACTCTTCAATTTCATGCTTTGATTTTACAGGATTGTCATATCGGCTACTGCTATCACAATACTAGCTATCTGGTATAAAATATATAGATTAATTAATATGCATCATAAAGCGCTTCTTAATACATAATTTAAGCAATAACAGTAACAATTCCCCACTACGTATTTGGAACATCCCTGAAATGGAGTTGAAGGACAGTGACTATTTCTGGTTAGGTGTAGTAGTGTCATAGAGGGGTGCCGGTCAGAGCACAAGGAAGGCAATGGACCACTGAATCTCCTTTGGTTATTTATTAATAAGTAGTGCACATTTGGCCTTAGTTACATCCATTCGTGTGTGGTCTAAAGGAGAGTAGAAAATGATAATAGAAATAATACAATGAGCTATAAGGTTCACTTTTCACAATACAGTACCACTTTGTGCCACAGGATGGCGATCTACTGTATCATAAAGGGAAATGTTACAATACAGTACCACTTTGCGCCACAGGACGGCGATCTACTGTATCATAAAGGGAAATGTTACAATACAGTACCACTTTGCGCCACAGGACGGTGATCTACTGTATCATAAAGGGAAATGTTACAATACAGTACCACTTTGCGCCACAGGACGGTGATCTACTGTATCATAAAGGGAAATGTTACAATACAGTACCACTTTGCGCCACAGGATGGCGATCTAACATAAAGAGAAGCTATATACCACTATCTGCATAGACGAAGGACAGGAGGGTAACATAGTATAATGTAGGAGCTAGCATACATTCAAATGGAAATGGCTAAATACTGTCTATACACACAAAGCACAAAGTATAAATAAAAGGGATAAGCAGCAATAACTACACTGAATCATTAAACCAACAATGAAATCTGCTACCCTGATATAAAGAAACTAGCGTACATAGCTAACTAGGCAATGTAGAACGCACTGGCTTACATCATTACGTGTACGTCACTGGTAACATATTATGTTATGACGAAAGAATTCCAGCTACAATTTTTTTGAGAAATTGCCTACTGACAAAAATGAAATCATTGATATTGTTCACAAGTTTAAGAACAAAACATCTACAGATTGGAATAGTATCGATATGACTCTAGTAAAGAAAGTAATCGTCGCTGTCGCAGACCCGCACATTTGTAATCTATCACTCACAATGGGCTCTTTTCCTAGCAAAATGAAAACTGCCAAAGTGATCCCCATATAAAAAGCAGGAGGCTTTTTGCCAGTTATAGGCCAGTTTCTTTGCTTCCCCAGTTCTCTAAAATTCTTGAAAAACGTTTTGTTGCACAGTTGATACAGTAGTTTCATTGAAAAGCATCAGTTGCTGATGGACAGTCAGTATGGTTTTAGAACAAACCGATCAACCTCAATGGCTTTAATGGAATTAGGAGAAGAATTAACCACTTCAATAGACGAGAAGAAGTATGCAGTAGTATTCATTGACTTGAAAAAAGCATTTGATACAATTGATCATGACAGTTTGCTTCAAAAAATGGAAAGGTTAGAGGGGTGGGTTTTAATTGGCTAAAAAGTTACATTGAAAACAGACAGTTTTTTTGGTATATTTATGCTTTTTTTACAACTGTTTTGTTGTTGTATAATGTAACGTAGAAAGACTTGGCACCTATAAGCTTTATAGTTTCAGTCTAGACCTCAATATCAAATGTTTTATTTCTATGAAATGTCAATTGCGGATACTTTGAAGATGATCAAAATAAACTACTAAACTAAACAAAACAAACATAGGCTGATGTATTAATAACAGTAAGGATTAACTCACTTGGTTGTGATTGTGAAAAACGTACACTGGAATAGGATAATGAAAAGTTTGTAACAACTAATCCTCAAGAAAGTGACAACTCGAAATAACAAACTTCATGCTTGTTATGACCTGGCTCATAATGGCCACAACAAGAGGGAGACACACCAAGGTTTGAATGCAAAAATGTGTATTTATTTCTAATCTAAGTAAATCATACACAGCAGGATTCAAACTGAAACAGAGCAAATCAACAGGAATCAAAGCCTAAACTAAAGTAGGTCAAACAGGACTGTGTCCTGTCCCCACTGCTGTACTCCCTGTACACGCACGACTGTGCAGCCACCGCAGACTCAAATACTATCATAAAGTTTGCTGACGACACCGTTGTGGTAGGCCTAATCCACAACGACGACGAGACGGCCTATCTGG
>CABFOS010056148.1:9647-21132 GCA_900660315.1 Diretmoides pauciradiatus | reverse complement strand
GGTAGGTAGGTAGGTAGGTAGGTAGGTAGGTAGGTAGGTAGGTAGGTAGGTAGGTAGGTAGGTAGGTAGGTAGGTAGGTAGGTAGGTAGGTAGGTAGGTAGGTAGGTAGGTAGGTAGGTAGGGAGGTAGATAGATAGATAGATAGATAGATAGATCAAAAACAAAATAAACAAAATAAAGTGAAAGTAAAGTAAAAATATATATTGACTGTAAGGTTATGGGTATTCTGTTTCCTCTGCTCAAAGCAGTTCAGATCAGATATTGATCACTATTTTTTTTTATTACCAAAGCTCGAAAATTAATTATGGTCAAGAGTTTACACACATTACACAGAGCATCATCTGCTCTTATTCTCTGTGGGGGATCCCCTTTTTCCTCCCTCTGGGTAAAATTATTCAAAAATATAATATCTACCTATAACACTAGTGGCCGATAGATACAGCTGCAACTATAAAGCTGCACAACCAGACCAGACCGCCCTCAGTGACTGTCTCATTGAAATGGCGTGGTCTTTGATGGCACTCTGAACTTTGAGTGCATTCTGTGGTGAAAACCGCAGAATGGTTTTTACCAACTTTGAGTTATTGCAAAAACTAAGACCTCATTGTCCTTTTCAGACTCATAAAAAGATACTCATGCATTCATTTCCTTCCATCTTGCTTACTGCAACTCACTGTACAGTACTACGGTATTAGTAACTTCCATTTCCTGTCTAACGCTGGTCCAAAATGCTGCAGCTTGGCTCTCGTCTAGATGTAAAAAGAGGGATGATATTACCTCAGTTCTACAGTAGCATTCCGTTACTGGCTCCCTGTCTGCTACAGAAGTGATTTAAAGAGCGTATGGTTTGTCTATAAAGCCTTGCATGGCCTTGCATCTAGCTACACTTCTATCCCCCTACCATGCTGATCAGGGGCTGCTGGCGGTTCCACGGTCTCGCCTGAAACAAATGGGTGATAGAGCTTTTGGTGTGTCAGCTCTCAGACTGTGGAATAGCCTCCCCAAAGCATTAGATCAGCTGAATCTACTGAAGCTTTTAAAAATAGACTACAAATTTATTTTTACTCCCAGGCCTTTAAATGTGTCTTAACTTGCTCTTGTAATTCAGTACTTGATTTGGTTTGCTATTATTACGTCTCGCCCAAGGACGAAGTGTGGGGCGAGAGGTAATGTTTTCGGTAGCGTCCGTTTGTTCGTTTTTTCGTCCGTTTGTTCGTCCGTTCGTTTGTTCGTCTGTGTACAAGATTACGCAAAAACTAACAGACAGATTTTTATGAAACTCAGTGGACGGGTGAAGTATCAGTGACCAATGACATTGTGAAATTTTGGGGCGGATCCAAATCACGGGGCGCCGCGTAGGGCGCCACGTAAACAGAAAATGAGCTGTTATTGATTAACGCATCATCCAATGTTCATGAAACTCAGTGGAAGGGTGTAGTATCAGTCAGTGACGAACCCATGAAATTTTGGACATGATCTGAATCGCAGGGCGCCACGTAGGGCGCCACGTACACAAGAAGTGAGGTCTAGTTACTTAACACATCATTCCTTAGACATTCTACTTAATAGTCATGTTCCCTAAGAGCCAATGGGCACAATTTAACATGGCTGCCACTCAAGGTCAACACAACGCCATGTAAACAGGAAGTGAGGTCTAAGGGGCGCCACGTAAACAGGAAGTGCGGTCTAATTGCTTAATGCATCGTCCCTTTGACATTCTACTTAATATGCATGGTCCCTAAGGGTCACTGGGCACAATTTAACATGGCCGCTACCCAACATCAACGCAATGCCGCATGAACAGGAAGTGAGGTCTAATAGTTTAACAAATCATCCGATTTTCATGATACCCACTGGATAGGTGCAGCTTGGCCCATGGAAGAGCTATTACATTTTGGAGTGGATCTGAATCTGAATCGCATAAAGAGGTGAAATGTATCCTGGGCGGAGGTCTGTGTGTGTGTGTGTGTGTGTGTGTGTGTGTTCCAATGCTGCGGACCTTATGTGCCTCTTTTAAAGCATTTATAAATAAAGTTGAAGTATACACACCCAACCACATCAACATATATGGAAAGACACAGATACACACACATTACCTTTATGGAACACACACGTTGCCTATATGGGACCCGCGCACACACACAGAAACACACACACACACACCTTGTTCCTGGTAGAGCTCCTGTTGGTAGGGAGACTCGTATGGAGAAGGCTGGATGTCGGCATATTTGATGGTGTCTATCTGCTCCTGCATGGGCACGTAGATTGTGGGCTCATCTTTAGTCATGTCCATGTACCCTCCATCAAACTCGCTGCCGAAAGACACATAGCTGGGTAGAGGGACGGAGTTCAGAGTAATGGAATTCAGTGAAATGACCCAGACAGTCCTTTGTCTCAACTCTGAATGGTGATTTGTCTGTTTGACTCACCCTTTCCTCTGGCTGAGCGGAGTGCTGCTTCCAGAGATGCGGCAGCCAGAGTCCTCTTGGTTCTTCTCAGCGTAGTATTGCAGGAACGTGTGCTTGTTCCTGTGCAGGTAGTCCACTAGGTCCCCATAGCGACAGTACTCCGTCACCAGGTACAGAGGACCTGATTGGTGGACCAGTCACAGTTATGAAGAAACATGAATAGTCAAAATAAATAATATATTTATGAAACATGGACCAAGTCCTGTCCAGTACTGAGAGTTAATTTCACCCAAAGCAAATTTAAATGCACTAATAAAAACACTTTTCACTGAACACAAATGTAAACATCAATTGTTTTGATTGACTGAGTTACAGTAACAAATTGCTAGTCAATTTTAATATAATAATAATAATAATAATAATAATAATAATAATAATAATAATAATAATAATAATAATAATAATAAATAAACATTATGTGGCCCACAGTTACAGTACATATTTTTACAATGGTTAACAATGGTCAGTGGTTTGTAAAAAATAAATAATACACATTATATAATTTACTATAAATTAGTAAACAATGTAGGGAATAACTCATGAATTAGTTGTTAACCATTAAAAGACAATTAATAAATTGTTAAATAATGATTATTCACCATTTATTAGTGAGTATTACTGCTATTAAGTGTTACTAATGTTTACATTCATTTTTAATTGGTTTAATGTTAATACTGTGTACCACTGACCAACTGAATGTCTGTAGTGCTCACCCTGTTTGGTGCACGCTCCTAGCAAGTTCACAATGTTGAGGTGAGGACCCAGGTGACTCATGATCTTCAGCTCTGACATCAGAGCCTGAGTCTCACTCCTCCGGGCCGTGGCTGGAGAGAGAGAGAGAGAGAGAGAGAGAGAGAGAGAGAGAGAGAGAGAGAGGTGAAACTGGGGCAGTGCGGGGTAGGTATGAGAAATATGGTAGCCAGACCAGGATGCATTGCTGCCTTGCCAAGCTGCACAATGACATGTTGGCTGAAAACTAGAGCCAGGCTGGCAACCAAACTAAAGCACATCAGGGTGCTGGATGCGCTCTGTGCTCACAGGCATATGGCATTTGTGTCACAACGTTTGACAGCTATGCAGGGGACTCTATGTGGTCTCTATTTGGTACACACCGAGTTCTAAAGCACATGGCTTTCTTCTGCTTTTTTATATTTTGCATCTTACATTTGAGCATTTTCACTGCCACTTTTGTGCTGGACTGGGAATGGCTGAGACCATACGCAGTTGCTTCGACCACTCTGCCAAACGCTCCTGATCCAAGAGTGCGACCTGGAACACAAAGAGGATTTCAATAGAAAACAGTTAGAATGGAAACCATGTGAGACCTAAATAAGGAGGAAGAACATTTATTTTAATTAAAACAATATTACTGTAAACTTTCTTCCGTATTTTTCCCAAGAAAGGGGAGATTAGAGACTGGTTGTTTATGATAGATGAGTCCAGATTACTTTTGTTGAGGTCTAACCATGGCATGTCTTGAGAGGGCTTAGGACGTTTGTAGGGAGCATTGACTATAAACAACACATCATCAGAAAAACAGCTAAAAACTAGTTAGGTGAGGATAGGGTCAAGGTAACCACTTGTTTGTTGCAATTAAGATTGGGACTTTGTCTGTCCTAATCTCAGCTATATTGAGTCCAATATTGATCATCAAATTATCCCCCCTTTGCCAAATGGCTCACTGATGAATCATTTTATAATAAAGACAAGTTCGCCATCTGTTGATTCAGTGTTTTCTCTAATGATACATGCATGGAGAGAAGCACGTCATCGCAAAAGGAATGGTGCAGTTGTCTGAAGTGGTCAGACTAACCAGGCTTATATCTTCAAGGACAACCACCTGCAAGTCTCCCCCTCCTGTTAGCATCATCTCATAATGGTGTTTGTACAAACATAGGATAAGGGGGCCTTAGTTTTAGGATCAATAGGTGGAATGTAACTAAGTACATTTACTCAAGTACTGTACTTAAGTACAATTTAGAGGTACTTGTACTTTACTTGAGTATTTCCATTTCATGCTACTTTATGCTTCTACTCCACTACATGTCAGAGTGAAATATTGTACTTTTTACTCCACTACATTTATTTGACCGCTTTAGTTACTTTGCAGATTTAGATTATTAATACAAATTATAAATAATAAAGTAATATGATATAAAAAGATATATTTTTCTAGGTTAAGCTACCCAGCAGTATAAAAAATAATTACAATTAGCTCCACATTTACCAGCTGCAACATTAAAGTGATGAACACATTAATGCATCAATAATTATAGTCCAATAACATGATATATATGATTCTGAAGTGGGTCATTCTGCATTATGACTACTTTTACTTATTTATTTATTCATATATATATATATTGATGCTAATACTTTTGTACTTTGACTTTGACCTTTACTTGTAACAAAGTATTTTTACACTGTGGTATTGCTACTTTTACTTAAATCAAAGATCTGAATACTTCTTCCACCACTGCTTGTCTATGATTATTGACAGTAAAGCACATGAAAGCACATGATGACACCATCAACCCTCACATGGGAAAGTCCATGATGAGCTCATGATATTCAGTACATTAAAATAGTACATATTTTCTCTACACTCACCCAGCACCAGGTTGTCTCGGGGCATTTCCCAGGCCAGGTCATACGGCAGGTGGATGGGGTCCACATAGATGTACTCATGACCATCCAGGCTCACCGACTCAATCACCTTCCATCTGATCTCATACCGAGGCTTCTGGAAACACAAATTAATCATAGAAACGTTAAAACTGATACGAAACCGAGGAGCCATTTTTTAAAGTTTCTCTTTTGTAATTTCATTCACAAATGAAGCTTGTGTTATATTTTGTAAGTCTCACCTTCCTCCATACAGCAACGAGGATGATGATAGCGATGATGATGATGACCACTAGAGCTAGAACAGCAGCCAATACTGCCACCTGGGAGAACAGTGCTGCAACAGAGGAAAGGAAGCAGCACATTAACCAGGATATTTGAAACTGAACATTCACGTTTACATATTGCACCATTGGTTATGACATTCAAAAATAACTGCTTTTTTAAAACATTTTCACCACACATAAAACTGCATATTATAAACATGAGAAGGGTACTGGAGAGCACACAACTACAACTGAGGACAATCATCGACAAATATGTAGTTAGAAAACAGATCTAGGAGCAGGGTGGCATTACATAGTTCAGTACATGGATGTTTATAGCTTAAGTAGAAATTGTGTAGGTTAAAACACATATTGTAATGTAAGACTTGTCAAGACACCTACTGCTGGACACTAGTTTGACGTCTCGTCTGTCCAGCCCTCCCTGGTTGCTGGTCTCACAGCGGACTGTGACCTGCTGGGGCCTGTGGAAGGTCACCTGGCTCCGAACCTGGCTGATTTTACGGGTCTCTTTGTAGCTGACATTCGTCTGGATGCTCAGCGTCTCTGAGTCTGGTATCAGGGGCTGCCACACTGCAGTCCTGTTGCTACACCTAGAAAACAAAGGTAGCTTAGAATCATTACACCTTAAACCACCAGCCAAGCCCGTTAGACTGTGGAGCCTTCAGTGAAATAGTACAGATGCTTTTCTCTCCATCACTATGCAGGGCTCCAAACTTGTGTGTCTGGTCGGCCCCCTAGTGGTCAGTGTGTGACAGAACACCCACAGTGATGAAGGGATAAGTGAGACGACTCACTTGAGCATGCTGTCACAGCTGTACCACCGTATGGTCGGGGATGGGACCCCCTCAGCTACACAGGTCACCAAGTGCCTCTTCCCAGGGAGGTGGTGGTCAGTCAGGTCTTTAATCTGAGAGGGAACTACACACAGGGGGCACCACACTCATTAATCATTCTAGACATGGATAAACAATGAGCTGTGATCATGTATAATGAAAGTCTAACATCGTACACATACTGTGCACTAGTCTGTGCTTTGAGACCAGTACTGAGGCCTGGGAGCTAAAGACACGTGGGCTAACTCTGTACAGTACCGATACAGCCTAATAATTTAGACTTTGTTAAAAAGGTCTCTCACCTTGGACCTCCAGATCAAAGGTCACTTCCTTGGTGTCGTCTCCATTGGTGACAAGGACAGTGTAGAGGCCCTTCTGCTCCATCCTCACCCTCACCAAGGTCAAAATACTGATGTACCTGAGGCAGCAACGAGGACAAAAACATCTGCCTGTCATTTTTCTGAAAGACATTTGGGAATTCCTACACGTATCTTGTGTTTATGGTTCCTGCGTGGTGCTGAATGATGGCGTCTTGCCCTCTAGAGAGTATTGTGTTACTCCATGCCGACTCCTTATCTGGTGATGACTGACAGGGGCTCGATGTCTCCAGAGGTTGTCAACCTAACCAAAGTTCCATGCTAAGTCTGGTTGCCAGTTGCTTAGAAAAACATTCAATCTGTTGCTTAGGTCTTCAATTGTGTTTTGGTATGCAGGGTATTTTCAAGCTCACTAAACTGCTACCGTGTGATTGAAGAGTTTTGAACCCTGGGTCAGTCTGATGAGCCCACCTGGTTTCATGCTCCTGTCTGGTGGTGAGGGTTTTGTCTCCGTTGATGGTGGCATTGTCTTTGCTCCAGCGGACCCGAGGGGGAGGGTAGGCCTCGATCTCTACTCTCAGCTCCACGTTCTCATGCAGTTGTGCTGAAACGTTTCGTCCCTGAACGGGCCTCAGGTCCACAAAGCCTCGCTCTGAGGGAGGAGTATAAATATGATCAACCACATGCTGTTTGATATACAGTTCATCAGTGTAGTTAAGTTGCTTCATTAGACTAAGGCAAGGTGTGCTGTGCTGTTGCTGTTCACTACTGAACTTCTGTGCCCCAGACAGTATCAGACTTTTCCATTGAGATGTCCAGAAAGCTGAACAAAACTGTCCTAGCCCGTCTCTATGAAGCATGGCAGTTTAAGGCTTTCGTAAACATGACACACCTCGCTGGAGATAGTATAAGCACCCGCAGACAGATGTGTGTACACCGAATGACTATCAAGAGAAGGAAAGAGGTAGAAAAGCTGTATGACAAATCTGCCTTTTTCTGACTCTCAACTGGCTGTTTGCTAGATCATTTTGTTATTTAGAGGCTGTGGTTTAGGTCAATGTTTGACGTGACACATCTCAGTTACACAAGTATTTCTTATTTGCTGTGATTTGTGTTGTGTCAAAACAAAAAACATCTAAAGATCGAGTTTCCCCCTGGTTTGAAGCTTTGTTTTTAAAAGTATCATTGGGGGAATCGATACCATGTCAAACACGCACACGTTTATATTCATAGTGACGTCTTCTCAACTGAAACTGATACCAATAGATTTTCATTTCCCTTCTCGCACCTTGACTTTATATAACAAGCAGTCCTCTCTCAGTCGAAAAAGCACAACAATAATCTATCCAGCATCGGTTTGTTTTTACTTTGTGTGTGTGTGTGTGTGTGTGTGTGTCTAACCAAGGACGGTGATGTTGATGTTGGCGGAGGCAGTCTGGTCTTGGACACCCTCGTGGACGTAACAGACGTAGGTGCCGCTGTGGTTCAGCGTGGTGCTAGGGAAGTTTAGGTAGGAGCGCATACTCATGGGCAGGACGTCTGTCAGCGGCTCAACAGCGATCTCCTTGGAGAAGAGACGAGGGCGATAAGGATCCCTGAACGTTCTGTTTAATTGTACTGAATATGATTACACTTAGAAAGATGCCACCTTTGCGCAATGAAGTTTATGGCAAATGACTGGAAATTAACTGGTGATTATTTTAGGACATTTCTGCTCTGTTAGATACCACACAGATGGGAGAAGGAGAGTATGGCCTGCAACAAACATCAGAAGCCTGATTCCTGCATGGAAGTGGGTGAAGCTGCCTCAACATCATTTTGGTCCAACAAATGTGAAAGCTCCTCAACAAAGCTGAAAGCCTGTGGAGAGAATCTTCATATTGATCCAAAAGTTTGAATCTCCAAATTGTCCAACCAATAGATTATTACAATATCAAAACCATGTGCTGTGAGTAGAATTTCGAGGGGGGATAAACCTTGAGGTGTGTCTGTGCATCTTGATCCGATCTGGGCTCAGTTATGAGGCCTGAAAGCGATCATCCAAGGAAAAGTCAAACAAAAGGGCTTGTTCTGCTCCACTCCTACTCACCTCTCTGTTGGGGTAGTCCCAGGAGAAGAACACTAGGTCCACGCCATGAATCGTACAGTTGACTGTCAGAGGTTCACCCTGCTTCAGCACCGTCTTTGACGCATTCATGTAGGCGTCGATGGCCTCCGGGACTGGAACAGGAAGCGTGAGTGAGAGGGAGAAGAGGTAGGATTACTGTCAGTGATAATTCCAGCAGAGAGAGTGTTCATTCTCCTGCACTGCTTATCATTTGTGCAGAGGGTACTGCTACTATAGCTTGACCAAAACCTCCAAAACAAACACCTACCAACAATGCTGACGACATAGAAGGCCCGGGACTCTTTCACCTCCCCGTTCAGCTCCCCACGGCACACATAGGTCCTGTCCTCCAGCAGTGCCTTGTACCCCTCACTAGGAACATAGAGCCCACTGAGGGGCATGTCACTGTCCTTCTCATACAGGGTGACATTGATGCTAGGGTCGGTGACCATGCACGGAATGGTGCCTTCCTCACTGGTCTTGGTTACCATGCCATGGGAGTTCCCTATGAACCACACCTCAGGGTCTGAGAGGGCAGGACAGAGACTTGTGTTATTGTTTACATGATTAGTTAACAAAAAACATTAAGTTAATCCTTCATTTAAATCAAGTATGTAGTCTTTTATGAGTGGCAGCTGCTGCAAGCTATAGGATGCTGAGCCGTGGTGTTGATGCAAAAGTCAAGCAGTCCTAACCTGGTACAAATACAGCCACCTCCATAGTTCCCCAAGTGCCTAGTTCAGTGCATTCATACACCCCTGTGTGTTTCCAGCTCATGTTCTTCAGGGTCAAAACACTAGATGTGTTGTTGTCCTGCACAACGTATTGGTGACTGGGGTCATCTCCGTTCTGGGTGTGCTCCACTTGGAAGTAAGGCACATCTTCCTTCTTAAACCCCCATTTCATGGTCCCAGAGCCGGAGCAGGTAAGACTGATTGAGGAGCCTGCAGCCAGGACCAGCTCTCTGTCACCAGGTGTGATCTCCAGGCAACACAACTCAGGACAGAGATGCAGAAGAGCTGCAGTTGACACAACAAGGAAAAGGTCAGGTTGGGGGTCAAAATGACAGGAGCATAGGGTCAAAGGTTAAATCAACAATACAAGCCAGATCCTGTTCTATCTCCAAATGATGAGGGATATGAGTTGGCTGGAGCCAGTTAGTGGGAGGATAATGATACACTGTCACTGACAGATGTATTCAAAATGCCAGAGGTCAGTTGTCGTTCATGTCAAGGCCATGTGTTTATCTCACAGGCCAGTTAGCAAATGACAATACAGGGCAGCTGTGTGTCTTTTTCAGAGTCAGTATTTTGCACCTCACTGAAATGATTACTTTCATTTTTTATACGACACCAACTGGACAAACACAGAGCATTGTGGAATATAAGCATCACCTCTTTCACTATACTGCATATTGGTTTCTTATGACTGCAACTCCTGCAAATAATTTAAGCATGAAATGCTCCACCGAGGCTCGGCATCACTCTCCTCGCTTCCCTGCAAAACCATCCGTGATCCTGTTGCAGCCTGTTGTGCATTTTCCTTTTTGTTGGTAGACAGAGATCTCACCTGTGACTATAACTATCAGATGGAGCGTGGACGCTGTCACACTCCTCATGGTGAAGGTCTCCAAAGCACTTTTGTTCTGCAAATAGAGAGAAGGGAAAACAATACTAAATCAATGCATGTGTGCTCAAGAATCCAGGAATGTGATTATGAAGAGTATTTTTAAAACCCTGCGTGTCCATTTTGAAAAACATTTGCTAGAAATGCATCAGTCAGTATTCAGTATTTCAAAAACATGATTCTTTCCACTAAAACTAAAAATGTTTTGCAAGCAAAGTTCTTCACAATGTCCTCTTTTCTATTAAAGTGGAATGGAAATTCAAGAAACTTAAGTGAAAGTATAACGCGTTCACCCCTTTAACAAACTTTAGAAAAACAACAAAATAGGTGATTGATACCTGAGAGTGCTTCAGCATTCAGAGCATCTCATTAATATCTTTCAATACGAGATAGGCTTCTTATCATGATGGATGGACTCCTGCCCTTACAAGACCCAGTGGGTGGGGTCAATTGGGAGTTTTCTAAATAAATCACATTTCATGTCAGTGCAATATGCTCCCAATAAAGGAAAATGACATAAACTATGCAATGGTTGTGCAGACAAAAAACAACCAAAAATCATTTGGTTTGTTGAGGAAACTGCTTTCTGTAATGGTTTCTGGCCTGCACGCAAAGTTTTAGGTGCAGACCTAGTTCAGATAGGAGGTATGTGACGCCTCACTGCACCCGGACAGAGCAACAATGTCTCACAGTCTTTGTTCTTGGTCCACCATCGTCCTGTTCGCTAACAAATGGGTCACTGTGTGCTGCTTTGCAACACACTCAGTGGCAACAATGCTGCGCCCAAGCTATGCTAGCGTCGTGCTGAGCCATTAATTGGTTTTGGTGTAAACAAAAGTGAAAATGAGGGCATTCACAAAAGCGAATGACAGCGAAATATACTTGAGTTTGATAGGTTGCTGTGGCTTTATAACACCAACAGGAACTCATGTTTTATACCAGTGTGATATCAGCATTCCAGAATTAAGTCAACAGCTATTGGGGTCAAAGGTGACTAATGCTCATCGCCCACATTGACCACTGTTCGCCAATGAGAGAGCTGCAGACCATTTCCAATTCCACTGTATACATAAAGTAAGAGGGCAGAAGGAAAGATCCAAAATGAACAGGCGAAGGGTGGTGTGTGTGTGTGTGTGTGTGTGTGTGTGTGTGTGTGGTGGGGTGGGGGGCAGTAATGGGTGCAGCACAAAGGCGTCTGGAAACAGTTAAGGATAGATCACAG
>CABFOS010056126.1:0-17716 GCA_900660315.1 Diretmoides pauciradiatus | reverse complement strand
AGCGGCCAGTGGCATTCTACCCCTGCAGAGCACAGCAACCCAATCTAGGTCACTTACAACACCAGCAGTACAGTCCAGCGCTGCATTCGCTGTCTTTTTGGGCTGTGATGAGTTCAGTTCTGATTATCAACTGTTTTTTTTAGATACATTTGGAGGGTGTTTTAGTCTTAAGACGCTGCTCCTTCTACCTAAATTTGACCATTTGTTTCTGTCAGTATGCAGGTTGAATCCCACACACAAGAAGGTTTTTTTTCTACCCTAGGCAAGTTGATACGAACATGTTCTTATTTGCAGGTACATGAGGGGAATAGTTGCATGGAGGGGGGGGGTTCTTTGATTTGTCAAGGTCAGATGCCTTGCTCAAAGGAACATCGTAGGGGCGAAGGGGGGGGGTTCACACCCTGGCCTTGCAGTCACCAGCTTCGTTAATCTTCAGGCTACAGCTGTGATCATATAGGGCCACAATGTTCTTGTCCTTGACTCTGCCGCTGTAGATAACTGGACTAATGATGGACATGCAGGTGAGAATCATCCCCCATTCTCTCTTTCCTCTATATTCATACAGCTGTGGTAGGCCATCACAGCATGAACATTACCACCACTGTCAGAGATGATGGGGAAATTTGAAAACAAATATACAATTGTGCCCAGTTTCCCACACAAACACAAGAAGTAAAGGACAGCGGCTTCGCACAAGATCAAAATTGGGTGCGAACCAAAACCCAAATTACTCCCAACCACCATTGCTGTAAAAATAATAGAGAAACATGGTGTACACAGCTATTGATAATCCTTCTTGTTGGTGCTGTTTGTCTGAACTTGCGTTGTTGTTGAGGTGTACAGTTGTTGATTAATATTGTTGTTATTTCCAGTTGCTGATGATCCCGTTGATCATGTCGGTACTGTATGTCTGGGCTCAACTCAACAGAGACATGATTGTATCCTTCTGGTTCGGAACAAGATTCAAGGTACCCGCCCACTAGAACTGATGTTATAACACATAGTACAAGATATTTATCTGAGGGGGTCATTTCTATTAACGAGACTTGACTGGTCATCTGACATGAGAATTCTTTGGGCTGTGATCGTTATCCTGCTGATACATTATTTATCATAAAGATAACCGCAATCATGATGTCATATTATGACATTATTAATAACGTGTTGTTTGTTATTCCTGTTGCTCTCTCTTAGGCTTGCTATCTACCATGGGTCATCCTGGGTTTCAACTACATCATCGGAGGCTCGTAAGTAACTCCACCCACTCTCATCTCCTCAAGAGTTGAAAACAATGTATTCTCTGTTTATAATGTAGCATACAGTATGCAAAGGTGTTCCTTCTTCCCTGTCTTCTAATCTTCAATTTGTTGAATAAACGTCATAGTTTAAAGGATAACATCGGTCATTTTCGACCTGGGTCCTATTTCTCCATGGCCGTGTGTCTAACTGACTCGTGGGACAAGAATTTTTGAAATGAGTCCGTAGGTGCCGGCAGTTAGCGATTAGCTTAGCAAGTTCGTCTAAAACGCGAGTCTTCGGGGCAAGTGTATAGTCCTCTAAAAGTGTTTTTTGCCACTAACAGACTCCGATTGTTGTTATAAGTGTCTGACAGGATCCCGACAGAGAAATCAAATGTTTTTCTTTACCTTTCGCTTGATCTGGTCTGTTGTTATTGTGTCATCCACTTGGAGCACAACTAGCCCCAACAGCGACTGTCCTTATCAAAGATAGGTCTATATACAAGAAGAGGTCCCACTCACGAAAAAAAAGTTTTATTTGTCTGTTGGGAACTGTCGGACACTTATAACAACAATCGGAGCCTGTCAGTGGCAAAAAAAAAACGTTTTTAGAGAACTATACACTTGCCCTGAAGACTCGTGTTTTAGACGAACTCGCTACGCGCTGACCGCCGGCACCTACGGACTCGGTCAATACTGGACTAATTTCAAAAAATTCTTGTCCCCACGAGTCAGTTAGACACACGGCCATGGGAAAATAGGACCCAGGTTGAAAATGGCCGATGTTATCCTTTAATAAATAGGTGTATCTTTAATGTGCTGTAACTGTAATATAACTTGTGCTTAATTTGATAAGGCCCCTGTGGTCCTCCAGAGTGGTGAATAAGCGGATAGACAGACTCATTTGTTTAAGTGTATGAGTTTGATGTGTACATGATCCAACGTGGTAATGTTCAAATCAAAGTCATTCCTCTCGACTGTGTTATTGTCCAGAGTGGTGAATGAACTAATAGGGAACCTGGTGGGTCACCTCTACTTCTTCCTGATGTTCAAATACCCCGTGGACCTAGGAGGACGCTCTTTCCTCTCCACGCCAGAGTTCCTGTAAGTGTGTTTGTTTGTTTGTATGCACTGTTATAGTCACCTGGTTCCTGTACTGATAGTGTCAATGTGACGACTGGTGAACACTGTCAGTCTCAACTGGGCGAGCTAGTGCCCTGCTTGGTTTTCTATGGTTTCAGAGCCTTCACAGGGGAAGGGAGGGTTGTAGTGCACAACAAACAGATTTTGAGGGTTTAACTTCAATGAGCATCACCTCTAAGGTTTCTGTCATAACATACACATAGTTGCTCAGCCACCTGCAGGATAGCACTACCGTTCTTGTTTTCAAAGGCCCCAGTGGAATCCACTTCTTTTAAAGAGCATGGTTTAATATTTACCCTTTCCTCCCTTTGCACCTCTCTCTACTCTCCTCCTCTCGCACTGTCTTCATCTCTCTCCTCTCCAGGTATCGGCTTCTCCCCAACAGAAGGGGAGGGGTGTCAGGCTTTGGAGTCCCTCCCAGCAGGAGAGCAGCTCCCCAGGAGCAGGCAGGGGGAGGTGGGGGCGGAGGAGGAGGGGGAGGAGGACGTCACAACTGGGGCCAGGGCTTCCGTTTGGGGGATGACTGAGAGGATAAAAGAGGAGAGGGGTTCTCCCCTGTTGCTTCCACCACAAACAGGTGTGCAATTGATGTTCCGAGTTAAAATGCTTGCTTCTTCACCTTCTCCCTTGTTTCAGGGATAAAATAGATTGTATTGCCTGTAAATACAGAGGAGGTATTTATGTCAAAATGTGTTACATGTCCGGGATTGTAATGCCTGGAGACATGCACCTGTATCAGCAGGGATGTGATCAGGACGACACAAAAAACAGGTAAACAGAAATATCTGTTGTAATATCCGTTGTTGTGACTGAAATCCTGAAGATCAAATACCAAACTCACATACAGGTGTTTCTCAAAGGAAACAAAGGGAGGGGATTTGAGGAAGCACGCATTTTAACCCCGAAAGCTCCGCACACCAGGACTCGGACTCTGGCTATAGGCTCTATTCCCCAAGTAGAGCCAGCTTCTACTACTACTGCAGATGTGTCCGTGTGAAGCAGATAGGAGAAAACAAGAATAAACGGATTTCTCATTCTCAAGCTCCCCTTTCCCTCCTTTCTGTCTTCTTTTTTTTCCGTCCCCCTCCTTCTTTCCGCACCGTGCCATTGGACTGTCAAAGACGAGAGATGTTGCAGCTGCAGACCAGCACGTTGATTTTGTCATTTTCTTGAGTTCCCGTGCTCTTACTCCTCCTTCCTTTACTCTCTGTGATGCCATATCAGATTACATTGTAATTACCAACTCTCTGGAAGTGCACTGTCGAAACAGCCAGCCGGCGTTGTTTCTAGTTCTGGATGTACGCGGGCACATTTTCTTTTTAAATGCTTTGTGGCACAGACACGATCTAACCGTAACTATCATGAAAACATTTGATCTTAACCATAACAAGGTAAAAGTGGGATTTTGCTGTTCCTTTGTAAAGGTATCAATTGTTTCTTGAGAGGAAGAGGGAGTTTGGCTGTGTAATTGTCTTAGTATCCTGTTTCCTTAATACAACACCAAGGCAACGTTTAAAAGAAGCAGTGGCTCTCAACCTCTTTGTTGTAACCTCTTTATTTTAGGCACTCACAAATATTTTCCTATGGAGATATTCCATAAATCCAGGTATGATCAGAGTAAAATGTAAAGAACTTTAGGCCAAAGAGTAAAGTGTATCATTCTTGAAGGGTAGAAAGTATAATCGGGTGATTTTGATTTTGAAATTTAGCCACTGTGACAAATAAAGCCTTTTTCTACACACAACTCACCACACCTCTTCGCATATTATTATCAATTCATTGGGTTTGTGTAAATGTGCTCTGACGACACTGCTGCGAATCAGTTTTGGTTGAAGTATTTAACTGTATCCATACAGTAACAATAAACAGAATTGTTGTGCGATCTGAGACAATCAGAAAAACGTCAAGCTAAAGTTGTGTAGCGTGACGGTCAATTACTTACATCACGTAAATCTACAGTAAATCATGTTGGGTGTCAGACAATGCAACCAGCTCATTGTCAAACGCTTCATTTACACAGGAACAGAAAAAAACATTTTAACTTTTTGTGGCACAAAGAAAATCTATTTCAATATGTAATGTAATCTTGACATGGGCAGCACATTTGTGCACCATATTGGCATCAAAGGCCTGAGAAGTTTCTGTCTTATGAGGTTAAATATTGAAATATATGATCTATATCAAGTGCAGTCCCACTCCTTTGACTAGGCATTCTGCATGAGGGTGATGTGCTGAGTGGTCTGAGTGTTATACAGATTAACAGAGTAGGGCTGGGCCATATGGACAAAATCAAATATATTTTTGACCAAATACCTCAATATCGATATTGTGACAATATTATAGGGATGACTATTAGTGCTTTCACTAAATACACAATGATTTTTTTGTTAAATAATCAGTAATGTGGATATAATGACTAAGGAGGTAAAGGCAAATAATAGAACAGTCTGGTAAGTTCAGAAAATTACATCACTTTACTGTAATGCAGCCTTTAAAACCAGGAAGACAATATCCAAAATCTAAGATCTCTAGTTTCATATCACAATACCGATATATTGCCCAGCCCTGACTGGCTGTTTTAATGGGCAAATGAGGGTCCATGGGATTTCTCTCTGTTCAGACATCTAAGAGAGGGTCAAGATAGGATCATGTTCTATAGGACGCTGGTTGTTGATGGTTAGGTCAGCTAGGTTTTAAGCAGCCTTATAAATGTGCTGTAGAGTTATGGAGTTGTCATCCACTCTGCAAATAGCAACGTACTGAGGAAAACGTCTGCAGATTCACCTTGCTTTTATGTTCTGTTGGACAAACACCCAACTCTGAAACAAGGCGCCTCATGGTCAAAATCAAGACCAAAGAGTCACTTGGCTAAAATATTTTGACTATATGAGTAAGCAGCTCAGATACTTGAGGTGCATTTGGTTTAACTTGACACTTAAATGGCATCAAACATGACATGTGAAGAAAAAAAGTGCTCCTCCTGTTTATTCAGCCAGGCCTGGATGTAAAGTTGTAAAATGTTTCTGGTGAGTGACCTGACAAGCCACTACACTCCAGAAGTGTCTGCTCTCTCAGTTGTGTCTCTTCAGACTGGTTGTCTGCTTTACTCTGCCCTGAGCCTCTGTTTCACTTGTTTTGTACAACAGCATTTTGTACTGGAGTAAACATAAGCAAACTAAACCAGTTTCCCGTTGCTTCTTCCTGCAAATCAAGGTTTACATTACATGATATATGAGATTTACCAAGACCAAGAAGGGCTTTTCAGTTGGTTGTGTATTTATTGAGTTACAGCAGACTTTGTAGAAAATGAAAAAGCAAGCGGTATTCCACACTAGCCAACCAAAGTACAGTATCCCAGATACTTGTTTGAACATGAAACTAAAGCAGCAACAGCAAACATTCAACCAACATACAGGCATACACCCGCTGTTCAAACCAGGGTTAGCGTCAATTCAGGATGTCAGTTCAACTTCAAAATTCAACCTTTTACCGAAAGGAGTTCACGTCCAACCTATGATGAAATAATCATACAAGTCAGTCCCATCAGGAAGGTGCATTGAAGATTTTTCACCAAATCCTACAAATACTGTAATTTTGACCATAAATCACAGAAATCCCTTCAAATCCTTTAAGAAAACAAGTGATTTTACCAAATTTAAAAAATTAAAGCACACAGCATGCAACTCATTGCAACCTTGTCCTTTGACAGTGGCAACTATCACTTTTAGAACAGATTAACACAAAATGCAACCAATTGCTTTGCTGTTTTTCAGAAAACCAGCTGCAAAAAATGTTTGGTCACGCTAATTTGAGAAATCCTCAGACTGATAAATTAATGAATTGCCATTTCAGTTACCATTCTGACCTGATTGTACATAAATGAATTGAACCCAACCCTGCTTTGAATGGAAGGACCCATCTAAAGCCTAGAGAGAAGATGAGGGGGTGTCACTGTCCACAGCTGAAATGGTTAAAGAAGGGAGCTTCAATCACTATCATGCGTGACACATATTCACCAAATGGTGCTTGGCAAGGTCAGTCAAGAGTATTTCAAGTTTTCAAAACAAGAATTGATAAATTGAAATTATCACCAATATGTATTCTACCCAGTTCTGAGGCAGTAGAGTATAACGTTTACACTATTGCAGACAAGAAACGTCTGGAAAGCGGAGCTGAAAAGGCAGTATGGTGTGATGGAACAGACACTCCGCTCTCTTCTCTATATAATGCATCATTTCTATGTCTGGAAAAAGAAAAAGAAATCTGTAACGTTTAAGCCTCTTGAACATGCTCCCAGTACTGATGCAAGAAAGCACCAGCTGATTATAAAGATACTAAAAGTTAACATGTACAGTGCATTCATTCAATTCATCTGCCCTAATGCTTGACATCCATCTGTTCGTCTTCATCTGCCCATGTGCCCGTTGGTGTGTCTGTCCTCGTCTTTTCAGCAGTAAGGCTGTGGCTGTGTTCAGATCACCTAAAACCTAAAAACCTGCCACTTTTGACGCTGTTTAAGTGTCTCACCTTTCACCAAAACTCTGAGGGGGAGTCAAGGGAAATGCTGTAAGAGACAAGGAACCGTCACTTTCTTAGCAATTTGAACACCACCCACCATGGTGGAGATTAAGTTGCCCCGTCATGAGAATATCCATTACTACCACAGGAATATAAGTGCCATCAAAGCCTCTACTCTTAATGAGCAGAGCATAGTTTGATTTTATAAAATATGACTGATTACTACTGACTAATATACACCTTGATCTCAAAACAACAAAAACATTCCAGGTTTTGGGGCGCCAAAGACTTTTTTTTAAAAATGTAACAAAACCTGCCCTCCCCGCAAAACTGTACAAAGCTTTTTTTGCAATACAGAAAAATATTTACAAGGGCCCTTTAAAAAAAAGAAAAGTGTAATAGTAGTAGTAGTAATAATAAGAACAATGCATCAAGTCCAGCTTTGGCACTCTTCTGTCGGTATCCGCACCACACATCAGCATTTCGCAGTGGAACTTCAAAGTCCACGGCGCTTAGTGATGACATCATAGGCAGACAGTTATATCATTGGTTCCAGATTTGCTCGTCTTGAGTCATCAGTCAATGATTCCCTCTGTCTGAAAACAAATCAAATAACAGGAACGGGAAATTAATTACTAATGGTTATCAGCCCCTCAGAATGTTTTGGAATATCCTGACGTCATAATTAATAATAATAATAATTTTTATTTGCAGAGACGATTTTAAAAACAAATTCAAATCAAATCAAACAGCATTATCATAAGATAAGATAAAACACAGAGTAAGACAATATGAGCATAAAAATAATAGGGTAAACTCTTCACATAAAAGCTCTGCTAGGCCTTTCATACACACAGTGTCTAGTCTCAACTATGTGTCTGCACCAACGTCTGGCGCTTCAACGTGTGACAGGAGTATTTTAAAGTACGTTAAATGATTTGGGTTCAAAGCTTAAGACTACATGTACTAATTTTGTGTCCCTAGCTGAAAAAGTTAAAGAACTGCATTAAAGATTTTTTTTGCATTTGTGATTCCCGGGAGCAGCAAGAGAAGACAAGGGGTGTACGGTGCTACACAGTAAAAGCAAGAACTGAAAGAAAGCAATTTGTCAAAGGCCCATGTGAAATTTGCACTGTACATTTGCTCTGCCCTCAATTATGTCTCTGTGTGACAATAACGCCGTGTGTGTGTGTGCGCGTGTGTGATGCTAGTAATCAGGTTGCCCAAATATCATCCTGCCAGCCGAGCAAGTCATCTTTTTCAAGGACCAATCAGAGTTAATTACAGACTAATAACTTCCTGAGTAGCTGGAGGCTGCAGCTGTGGCATCTTAAAGGGATAGTTCACTATTTATACTGACATAAAACTAAGCCAAGTCATGCTGTAAAATAGGAATTTCCAAAACCTGTTTGCCTGGACCGCAGAATGTGGGTCCAGCCCTACAAACGGGAAATCCATCTATCTATCTAGTACTATCTTATCTTGTCTTATTCATGTAGTATAGCATTGTAGGGAGAGCTCACACGATCAGGGCAGTAGTACTCGAGTCCGGTAAAAAAACGAATCTCTTCTAAGACAGTGTCCAGCAGCGAATAATAAAATGTTCACAAGTTTTCACACTTTTCAAAATAAAATACAGTTGTCGTCAACCATTTTCAATATTTCTCCAGGACTACAAATAAACAAGCTGCCTACAATTAATTTTGTCCTCAAAACATGATAATTTGGTTGAAATGTCTTTAGAAACCTCCCTTCTATTTTAAGCAATGAACAATATGCTATTTTAGTCAATAAATACAATGGTAGCCTTGGATAACACATTGCTATGGTATTGGTCTTGAATTGGATTCGTAGTTTTGCGGTCTTGGTCTCGACCCTCTCAACTCCCCCTGGTCTTGTATCGGACTCGATCTGGACTTAAGACTCAACCAAGGCGGTCTCGACTACAGCCTTGGGTCCAGCCACATACCAGGTTTTGACCTAGTCTTGTTTGTTTTCAGCCCAGGTCGGTTTTCTTACTCTGGACCCAGGCTCATTAAACCAATTAAACCCATTAAGCCATGTGTGGACTCACTATGAACAGGTTAACATCTACTTTGTGTGTCTAGATGCTCAATCTCACAAGCTCCTTTTACAGTGATTTAACCTGTTCAATCTGAAATATCTAAAAGGGATATTTCACTAATGAAACCTACCATCAACCGGTTACCCTTCCAGGATGCTCCAAGGCCAGTAAGTCAGTGTCTGATGCCAGCCTCTGTCTCTCCACTCCTCCATCACTCTCCTCCCCCACCGCCACCGTCACCTTCACCCACCTGACAAGGACACAGAGTTTAACACTAGAACACTTTTCAAACTCCTTATGGAAACAGGAAAACAAAATCACTGAGGGGAAAACAAACATGTTTGCACTTTGAGTGGCTACGTGAAAGAGGCCATGTAGTTGATACTCGCATCCAAAGTTGCTTATAACAAATGCAAAGAGTAGAATAAATCAGCACCCATGAATCACCAAGACTGAAACAGGACATACAAGAGACAATAATAGACTCAAAAATTAAATTATATTCCACTGAGAAAGCAAAGGTTGTATCTGTGAACTTCCTTGTGTTGTTGACTCATCTACAGGACAACATCAATCTCACATCAGAAAATAAGTGTGCCTCTCTCTCTCTCTCCACCCACCTCCCTTTGTCGGCAGTGTTGGGGCTGGTCTGGTCCGGCCTGGACCGGCTCAGGTCCGTCACGCTGTGGCCTAGTCTGTTTGTGAACCACTGGACTATGTCTTGGTTGGACAGCGTGGAGCGCTCTGTTGCCGCTGGGCTCTCAGCAGCAGCTTCCCCAACACCTAAGGCTGTAGAAGCGAACAAGGAATATTTAACTTCTGAACAGACAAAACACAAAATGTTTGAATTAGACTTGCTAAATTAATGGTCTTTATTTTGTTCAACGTATTTCTGTATTTCTTCCAGGAGAATCTGTTACTCTGCCTTATCTACTTGGCTGAAAAAACAAAAAATCTAATCCCTGGTGGCTTTCAAAAATGATCAAATGGTTGGTGGTAGCAAAGCTAGCATGTACACGCTCTGGTGAAAGCTTGTTCAATTAAATGTTCTTTTTGTGTGTCCTCTAAATACAACCACACACAAAGTATTCTTTTTGGTGGACAGTGCTACCTTTTATGAACAGCCCTACAATATAACAATATATGGCTTTTGGCTCAGCCCCCCACATGATATCTATTTTGCAGAATTTATAGATTGCATACTTAAGTGCTGCACATAAAAGTTAAATAGCAGGGATTCTTAAATGTTTTCAGCCTGAGAGTCAAACTGAGTAAATTTATTTGTGCCTTTGGACTAACATTAAAGCATTCATGTAATATGGGGGCACATCAACGCATTGTGGCTGCTGACCTACAGTTAAAGAAACAACGGTACATAGCGTTAATAATTGGTTTGTCAAATGTAACACAAATAGAGAAAAACTATGATTGATCACTGGACTCCCACTTCTCTTCCTACTAACCTACCCTTCTTGGCTTCCTGGAGAACAGTCTGGTTTTTCTCAGAGCTCTGTCCGTTCTGTTCATGGCCTGCTTTCTGGTGCTCAAGGTTCTGGTTTTGGAAGCCTTCCATCCAGTCCAGTGTTTCGCCATTCTTCAGCGCTAAGCGGTGGTCTTTGAACCAGCGGACAATGTCAGTGCGTCCCAGGCCCGTTTGGACCTCCAGCTGGCTGTACTCCTCAGGAGAAGGCCACTGGGTCCGGCAGAACACCTGTCACAGATTTTACAATTCAGACCAATTTCCAGACCAAAGCCAGGCTCGTTTAACTTCACAGGAGACCAATTATAAATGGAAAAAAATGTGATCTTTGATCCAATAATTAATAACTCAAACAAAAATACTTTGACAACCATTATGTAATATTCCATTTTAAAGCTGTGCCACATGGAAAAACAGGAACATTGTACGAGATATTTGCATTTTTCAAGGACCATTGCTCTCTTAGAGACAAGCTTATCTTAATTCTTCTTACCTAGTTGTGATGACACATTCTATTGCTGGAAACAAAATGTGACTGCCACGTTTATGTCTAATTGCTCAAGCTTAGTTCCTGTCAAATCCGCTCTAGCAGACCAGGGAAATACACAAGCAGCCCCCAGGGGCAACACAGTGCAGTGTGACAGTCATGCTTACAGTTCAATTGACAATTATGTCTAGAGACAACGTGACACCACCGTTTACCTTTATCTCTTCCGTTCATCACATCTGACCTTGAAATGCTACCTTATCTTATGAAGTATCACCACTTCTCGTCTGAAACTGTCACCACATTGCATCTCAAAGCGGCATCTCGTACCACATAATATTACACCGCTATCTCAAGATGTATCATTTCATCTTTGGTACTGTACTCATCTCCAATAATATTAAAGGTGCCATCTCATCTGACATTAAAGTTCCATCTCGTATGCTATTTAAATACCACCCCAACTCATCTCTTTCAAGTACGGTAATAACTTGATGAGTGCATCATTGTCCCATCTGACATGAAACAGCATTTTACCATATCTCATGATGTTCAAGTCCTCCCTAGTCTCTTCTTACCTCTCTGAGCAGAGTGAGAGAGCGGCTGGCAATGGGTGCCGGGCTCGTGGAGGCTGAGAGGACGGGAGGATGAGGAGAAGAGGAGGAGGAGGAAGTGAGGATGGGAGGAGAAGCCGAGGAAGAGAGGACTGGTGGCTGAGGGGAAGTGGCTGCGAGTACAGGAGGGGAGGAGGAGGAGGAGGAGGAAGAGAGGACAGGTGGGTGAGGGGAAGAGCGGAGAGTTTTCCCGTCTTGTTCGCGATGAGAAGCTCCGTTGAGCAGCCCTCCTGGTCGCTCTGCTTTCTCCTCCGTGTTCTTAGGAGCCATGGTGAGTAAGACCTTGTCCATGTTGTCCTTCAGGGCCCTGCGCTCGGAGAACCAGCAGTCTACCTCAGTCTTGGAGAGCCGGGTCTCCTGGGCCAGCTGGTCTACAGTAGAAAAGAGTTCAGTGGATCAGATGAGTTTTGTTATTAACAAGGTTTTTTGGTAGCCTGGGAATCAAACAAGACATTTAGTAATCCTCCACGGGATGTTAAAAGGCTTCATTAAAACAATATGTGGTTTGGGTAAAATAAATAAATGCAAGTGTCCGTGTCCAGTGTCATAAGCTGGTATAGTCTTGAATTAATTAAACACCTAGGTTACAAAGTGAGGAAATTGGACTTTTCACAAGATGCTCTGAGATGATGTAAGAAAAACTGTGCAGCCAAGTCCTAATTTGACAGACTGATTCTCACCCAATTAGTCCGATAGTCCAATTCCTTTTTTCTCATCAGTTTTCTTAGAAACTCCAATGTACCCTGATCTCGCCAATTTGTCTAGGAAGCCAATGTTGTGCTTCATTAGCTCAAGATCTGCAAGAGGCCTGTTGTGGTTTTTCAGTAGGTATATGTAATGTTCTCACAACACAGACCTGACACACACAATGTCATCCTTTGTTGTATACTACCTGACAAAGTAGAAGACCATAGGAAAAAAACCCAACATTTCTCTACCCCTAGGCTCTAGTCTTGTTATTTAGTTAATGAACTCCTGGGGGGAGAGAGGGAGTGGGAAACCTCCAAGGCTTTACCTAGCTCTGCCTCAGTTGGTGAGCTGCTTCTCTGGAAATTCTCCTCCAGTGCTTTCAGCTGCTCTGACGACTTCCCCTTCACCCTCTCCAGCAGAGGAAACTGACTGGGGACCGCTTTCTTCACTGGACCATCTTTATATGCTGGTATCACCTCTGCTTTCACTTGCACTGTTGGTGGAGGGACACCTTCAGAGAGAGAGACAGAGAGATCCTTTAAAGCCATGATATGCTGCTAACATTTCAAGGCAATGCAAGCGAGTGATATTGCCAACAATTACACACAACAGTAGTTTTTCATGATAATGTTCCTTATTTTATTTATATCGATTTTATCCCAATTTCACTCCCATACTGAAGGCCCAACTGCATTACCCTAAAATCTTACCCATGTGTAGCCTTAATGATCCCTGTGGGTAAATCAGGTTAGCACACACAAGCAGAATTTAGACAGTTGTACATAGTATAAAGGAAAGGACACAGACCTCCAAACAACAAAAAGTGACATAATAACCCTTATATAATAGACACTTTAAAAAAGGGTGGCATACTTTTTCGCAAATACAATCTTGGATGTCTTCTTGGAGGGAAAAACAACCCCCAGAGTGAAATGCACCCGGCCGTATCGCCTGCCCGAGCATAAGTGCAAAATCGTGCAGGCAGAACGGAAAGCCATGCTAGAGATTTGGTATCTGGGTAAAACCCATAATATTCCCAAATACGCAATGTTATGTTTTTCTTTGACACCAAGTCATCCATGCTGGCATTTCACTGGCGTGCTGTGACGTAACTCCCCCCGCCCCCTGGCAATTGGATCGCTGAGTAGCCACGATTGGACGATATGAAAATAGAAACGATCGCCTAACCCTACCACAGTGTCAGACACACCGTTCTGCAGTCTGACAAACTGTGGCCGTCCAGTCAGGTAGTCCAGGATCCAGGACACCAGGGGAGCATCTACCTGCATCTCCGTCGGTTTGCTCCCCAGCCGGGCAGGCCGGATGGTGTTGAACGCACTGGAGAAATCAAAGAACATGATTCTCACCACACTGTCCGGCCCATCCAGGTGAGCATGAGCACGGTGAAGCAGGAAGATGATGGCGTCCTCTACTCCCAGCTTCGGCTGGTAAGCAAACTGCAGGGGGTCCAGTGATGGTTTAACCAGGGAGCGTAGGTGTGACAGTACCAGCCTCTCTAGTGTCTTCATGATGTGAGAGGTCAGCACCACTGGTCTGCAGTCATTGGAGACGCTGGGCAGGATATCTTCCACAGCACAGGGACCTTCTCCAGACTCAGATGCTGTAGTACAGTAGTACTGTAGTACAGTAGTACAGAAGTACAGTAGTACTGTACTACAGTAGTACAGTAGTACTGCTAAAAGGTTGGTGAACCACAATCTGTTTTGCTGCCAAACCCCTTCTACTATTTGGTGTCTTTTTGTGCATTCTGACTCCTTGATTCTATTCAAAATCTTCAAAACTTTAGAGTTTTGATTAGAAGACTTCCAAGACTTCCTTAATTACAGTATTTCAGTGTGTTTATCTCAAAACCTGTATGGTTTACTTTCCATTTTTCTGAATGAAGTTGTAGATCATTAAGCTTTGCTATATAAGTGACGAATACAGTGACGTAGGTAAAGTTACACATCTAAGCTGATTGTACATCTGAACTGGAACATAGAATAACAACTAAATAAAACGTTGACTATATGCACTTCCACTACCTACTAATCGTGTGTTGAGTACAGTCAGACTGGTGAGTAGAGGCAATGTGATGGTGTTGATGCTCACCTCATGCCCAACTACATCCAATTTTACACATTTCTGATAAAAAAAGTGTCCAGTCACCGTCTAGCAGACACTGTTCCAAACACCAGCGAGTCCGGAGCACTCCACAGAATCTTAAGTTTCACTTTTATTAAAGCATTGGGCGGCTCTGTCAGATTGGATGCGGTGCACTGGTGCAGCACTAAAACCAAACAAAGCCAAGTGGAGCTCCATCTGTCTGGTGGAGCTGTGAGGTTCTGTAGGCAACACAGAGTGGCTTAGTGGGAGAACGTCTCCCACTGGGCAGTTCCACCTGTCGGGAGGGAACAGTTTAATACACTAACATGGTTGAGTTGCTGCATGAAGCTGCTGATGGTGTGTATGGTTCTCTCTGTGTCAGGTTAAGTTCCTTTTACCATATCGTCCACCAATAATAATGAATGAATGAATAAGAAGCTCTGTCCTCGCAGCTGATTGGGAATAAGACGGAGAGTAGAATGAAAATGGATGGCTGAATTAGCCGTTATGCATAAATTATCTAAGTGATATTCAAAAGTGCAGTGACTACAAAGTCATTAAATGATCTATGACTTAAGAATCTCATTTGTTGCTGATTTTTGTTGAGTTATTAGGTTTTTAATGAAGCAGAGCAGGAGGATCCCTGAGGACAGGACAGTCAGTAATATAACTGTATTATCACTTCTATTGTTACTAAAGGCAAAGTGCATGAAACAGATGAAAGGAAATAAGGATAAAGGACAAATGAAATAACAAACTACTTATTTTAGTATCTAAAACAATACTGTAGTTTCATTCAAAGCAGTTTTTCTATCGTGTTCATGTTAAATAAGTACTAATCTTAGTAATTCCAAATGCAATGGGAATATTGAATTTTAACTTAACTTTTGACTTAATGTATATGAAAAAATAGGTTGGAATTATATTTGAATATTCAAATTTGAATTAACATTTGGATATTGTTAAACCATAAAGCAGCGCATGAAAATTAAATATCAACTGCCTCTCTCATTAACATTAGAATATTGCCAGCAAATGTGCCGAATATTACATGGTAATTCAAATCCAAATTGGATTATTGTATTCAAATTTGCATTCTCAATAATGCATGAATGCAAAAGATGATAATTGAAAAATAAATACACGAAATCATAAGTCATTATCACGAGAAAACGGCAATATAATAATAAATAAAGGCATCTCCGCTTCCGTCTGTCCTCCGCTTGGCTTTGTAGCGGTGGTTTACTGGGTTTTGATTGGACCATATGATGTAAGTTTCTGTAAAATCTGAACAGATCTGTTTTCTGTAGCGTAGACCTTTTGATAACACTGACACACACTCGTTGGAAAGGGGTGTATCCGAGATATTGATCACATTTTGACATTTTGTCTTGTTTTTGTCTCAGCTTCAAAGACTGTAAACAGCGAACAAAGATCTATAGTGAAAAGATGTCTCACTCCTCACGAAATTTCAAAAGGAGATTTCTCTTTGAGTTGGAGAAGTCCCTTTGTGAAAGAGTGAGACAGGAGTGAGACGTCTTCTCACTACTACATCTTTGTTCGCTGTTTACAGCCTTTGACGGTCTTTGACAAAATCAAGCAAAAGGTAAAGACAATCTTTTCATTTCTCTATAGGATCCATTTTTACACTTAGAACAACAATCGGAGCTGTTAGTGGTAAAAAAAACACCTATAGATGTAACCGGGGGTGTCACTCCCACGATGAGATGGCGCGCTGGCTACTTGGCCAACCGGATGTCCCTTTGGCTGACAGGTTAGCGTGTCAGTCCATGGTCTGGGTGATCCGGGTTCGTTTCCCGCGGGGGGTCCGGCAAACGTAAAGTTCTCCTGATACTCATTTTACAGACAGACCTTGAACACATCATAATGTAACCGTATGCAACCCTCATTCTGCTGATTTAAACGCAGATTTCAACATTGGACTATTTTTAACTAACGGGACTTGTACGGGACGAAGTTTAGGTGCGTTTTAACGACATTTTAACGGAGACTTTGAGCGGGTTCTTTAGTAAGAACTGTGTGCGCTACACACAACGTGCAGTCAGTTTAATTTTCATTGGCATTCATTGTTCATTCACCTCATCCCTAAATTTGATTGACAGGTGCTGAAAGCTGCTGTACAAACCTGCCCCCGCCAATCTTCTTCTTTGTGTTAAGTGGTAGATCCAGTTAAAAAAAAGCTGCATGCCGTCACCTACTGTGTCCGGATGTGTAGTAGATTTTATGCCTTTTTTTCTTTTTTTTGACTTGCGTGGGCCATAGAAAAATTCAGACGGGCCGTATCTGGTCCGCGGGCCGCTAATTGACTAGCCCTGCCCTACGCCCTATCTAGAGAGGTGCAGTTTTGGTGACGTATTTACAGTGTTGCGTAGGGCACGCAAAGTCCCCTTGGCTTTGGGAAGGAAACAAATTGATGGAAATACTCAAGTAAATGACCAAGTACCTCATAATTTAAATGTAGTTGTCATGGTATACTTTAGTATATCTGGTTTTGGCGGCTCCTAGTGGACATTTTATTACATTGCGCTTATTTCCGATTTGTTAAGTTTGTTCACATGACTTAGATCACATGTTTCAAACCAGGAAGTGCATTTTACTCGTGACAGCAGTATGTTTCATGCGGAGATAATTCTTTCTTTACCTTTCTTGCCCTGGAAAAGGCTTTGCTTGTAAGTTTGCCTTTTATTTCTGTCATAACAGCATTTTATAATGCATATGCTTGATTTATATGTTATTTTGAGTGCAACAGTATAAATATTTTGATACTGCATTTAGATATCAGTGTCAGCTACAGATGCTAATGCTAACGTTACTAGCATAACTTTAAGCACGGAGTAATTGTACTCTCATGTTTATTTCCAGTTTTACAACAAAAATGTCAACTCATGTTTCTGAAGACAACAAGTAAACAATTAAAGACTACTTCATCGTCTGAGGATTCATTGCTTCGTCATCAGTGTTCGCTATCCGTTGAAGTAGCGCCCTGTTCACGCGCTATGGGAACGGAATAATAGTTTAAAGCAATAGCCCGGCTGCATGCCGGAGGACAACAGTCCTTAACGAGCGGGCCCCGTAAGTTGGTCCGACAGTCTATTTATAGCAACAGTGGTCCACACATAAACAGTCTCGTTTTAACAGTCTCTGTTCTTACCGGCTGCCTTTCGGGTTTTGTAGACGTCCTGCACAGTCTCTTTGTTCAGCATCCGTTTGTTTGCACAGCTGCCACAGTGCTTGTTAGCCTGTTAGCTTGTTAGCCTGTTAGCTTCTTAGCCTGTTAGCTTCTTAGCCGGCATTTCCGGACTGCTTTCACTGTGACACCTGTGTTACATTTTAAATGGCCCGTGCAGCATTTCG
>CABFOS010056124.1:0-12942 GCA_900660315.1 Diretmoides pauciradiatus | reverse complement strand
CAAAAATATGTTGATTAGCGGTTATAAGGGATAATGACTATTAATGATTATTATTTATTACTCTTTATTGATATGACATGATGAGAGGCAGAGGAGCTTCTGTATGTATGTGTATAGATAGGTATGAGTATGTGTGTGTACGTGTATATATGTATGGATATGCGTGTGTGTATGGATATATATGTTAGTGTATTTTGTCATATATATATATATGGACAAAGGGGTGAGAGCTAATAAGCTATGCTTCTTCTCACTCCTTTTCGAATATGTCATTTATTTTCTTTTTTCTATTGTTTTTTTTCTATTGTTTTATTGTTTTGCTGCCTAATTTCCATTCTATATTATGTTGTATGTTGTAATTTGTTTTAATAGCAATTGGGAAACCTTGTATTAGTTGCATATTCGAAATAGAAAAAAGTTTTTTTTGGAGGGGGGGCAGTTTTCTAAATAATCACATGGCTCTCCATCAGACTCTCCATCAGACTCTCCATCAGACTCCATCAGACTTTCCATCAGACTCTCCATCAGACTCCATCAGACTCTCCATCAGACTCGATCAGACTCTCCATCAGACTCTCCATCAGACTCCATCAGACTCTCCATCAGACTCCATCAGACTATCCATCACACTCTCCATCAGACTCTCCATTAGACTCCATCAGACTCTCCATCAGACTCCATCAGACTCTCCATCAGACTCTCCATCAGACTCCATCAGACTCCATCAGACTCTCCATCAGACTCTCCATCAGACTCCATCAGACTCAGACTGGTTTGTTGAGAAGTTGATATGAAGAAAATAGGACACTGGTAACGTTTCGCCACCTGGCGGTGATCGACGTGAAGCGGCGCGGCGGAGCCCGGATGGAGCAGCGGCCATTGGGGAAGTGCACGGGCTTCTCGGTACCGTAACTGAGGAGGGATCTCTCTGGAATAAAAAAAGACAAACTAGAAAGCGGCAGAGGACAGAGAAACACACACAAGACCGAAAGTTAAACTCGGCCGACACATAACGCTTTAGCGTGAAACCATATCAGGGACTTTGCTTTGCTTTCGGACCCAGAATCCGAGGCGACAGACTTGGAAGTGTGGAAGTTTGGATACGTGCACAGCTGAAGTAGCCAGGAGCTAAGCGGCATCACTAGCCAGCACAGCTAAAGCTAACCATAACTGAGCTGGGGACTTGTTGAAATCCAGTCACAAGCTCAGGCTCTGTGAGAATCCAGGGACTTGCTTAATGAATTATGTCTGCCACAAGCATTGACCCTCAGGTAGGAAGGACGATGCACCTCTCCTTTTCTAAAGCTTGTTGCAGGCTATAGCTAATCTGCTAACGATGTGCCGGGCCCTGGCTATTCCCTGGAAGTGTTAGCTAGCCACTACAGCTAAGCTAAGCAGGCTAGCCGCATCCCGGGGACCTTTCTGTGCTTCTAATCAACATGTAACATCACTGTCAATGTTCATACTTGTCAAAATCATCCTCGACTGAAGAAGTTTGTCACCGTAGATAAACATTTGGGTAACTGTTACTTCAATTCCCATAGCCTCATATTAGAACTGAGGCGGAGGCTAATACCTGTAACACAAGTGCTTATGGGATGTTTATTCACAAATAAGTGCATGGCTCGGCCCAATGTTTGCATCCTGTGATAGCAAAACTGCAAACTACACTATATACACGTTAAGAAAGTCATTTCGACGGCGGTAGCTAAGCCTGCAAGTTGTGTGTTCAATGAAGTTCCACAGCAATGTAATTATTGCACTATTGTAATGACTATTGTCTCCAAGTGTTGTGGGAACCCCTAACTATAGGTACTAGGTGCATGGTTTGCATGGTGTCTGTCCAGTTGTCTTGTTTTCTGCCAACCATTTGTCTTCAATCTTAACCTGACTGAAAATAACTATGACTCATTTCCCCCCATGCATGATCCAACGTGGGTGCAGAGATCAAAGGGACAAGCATCTAAAGGTGAGTTGATGATTATCATAATAGATTGAATCAATAAACATAGTAGGTGTATTTCATAAAATATGTTTCTGTCTTGTTTGGGCCTACCCTTTTTCAATCGGATCATGTTTACTTATGCTAGCTCACTTTTCCATTGATACTCCAGTAGGCCTGGACATCCACTAGTGTCAAGCTACACCACATATTGGGAGAATGGCTCCAGTATAATAGTGTTCTTGGGCCTTCAGACAGGGTGGGTGAACATACTAGCCACCATTTACTACTGAGAAACTCTGCCGGGCAAGTTGTTATTCTCTACCTGCCAAGATGGTAGGTAACTAGCAACTTCTGGAGGTTTTGAGGAAAATATATTCGGCTGGTTGTATAGTTATTATGTAGTCCTAGCTCAATGAGTTGAGCATGGAACAACTATTGTTACAGTCATGTGTTTGATTCCCACCGATGCTAAAAGGGCTTTGGATAAATGCACCCATCAAATGTCACATGTCTACCAAATCTTATACGAAAGTGGCTGGTGAATTTTGGAATCCACTAGCCACTGTGGCCCGTGGGCAGATGAGTTTCTTGCAGATTATATATCCATGACATGAAGCTGTCCATGGTGCTTATCTGACATTTTCTTGGCACAATGCTGGTGCAGTCTGCATTGCTTTGACAGATTGAGATTTTTTGGACTTTGTGAAGTATGATCTTGTGCTCTGAGAAACATCACCAGCACTTCACCTTGTACTTGGGTTTATTGCTGTACCAGCCTACCATAAGAGCTGTATGACTGATGGGTGGCTTGAATGTAAAACAACTGTTTGAATTTTGTGGTTACTCCTGTCTCATTCCTACCCCAGTTGTATGATTTACTGGTTATTCATAGCTGTCGGCCCCTTGCTGACGTTGGCTGGTGTTATTACTGGCCTTTTAATTGTTTTTATTATGATGTTCAAGCTGCCTTAGGTTTTCCATAGCTGTCAGAAGAGGCGGAGTGACAGGCAGGTCTTGACTCGCCATATGCTGCAGGCCTGGCTGGCAGCAGGCAGGCAGGGGGAGACTGAATGGAGTACTGATAATGTCAGTCGATTATGGCTTTGACAGATGTAGCTGTATGTGTGTGCCAACAGTAATGTAGCATTAGAAATTCAAAAACAAAGAATAGCAGCATAAACTCAGACCATATTTCAGTGGCTTGTTATGTGACCTCATGTTCATCCTCGGATATATTTTTAGAGCCTCTTTCACACATGAGCTCCGGACAATGTCTGGAGAATTAGGTCCGGACACTGAGCTGCCCTTTCACACATGTAGCACGCAACAGGAGATTGTCCATGTCAGACACGTTCTCACCAGCTTGAAATACTCCGTTTGGTTTAGGCAAGCCAGGGTAGAGCGTGCAGGAGGCAGGACATGACGCGAAAGGTATGCTGCGGAAATCAGTGTGTTTACGGTACATTGGCGATTTCGGCATCTGCCCTTATGGACAGAAGTTCTCTGTCTCTCCAGTTAGCTGACATTTTCGCTGGTGCTTTTGCCTTTGTGAGATATCTTCTTCTTTACCTTTTGGATGTTTGTATTCTCCCACTTTTGTGCCAGTCGCATGATAAATACTCTGGATAATGCCCTGCCAAATGCCCGGACCAACTGATACGGACATTTGCTTTCACTAGGGGTGGGCGATATAGCCTTAAAATAATATCATGATATTTCAGGGTAATTTGTGGTAACGACAATATGAAAAAACAATCCTGAACAATGTTTTATTGGTGATTGCAGCAGCTGTTATTAGTGCAAATAGTGACAACACAAGTCAAAATATAAACATAAAAGTAGGTATAATACATGTCTGTGCTTAAGGCAACAAAAACTTCACTGACGATAGCGTAGCTGCTAACTTGTCCTGGCATTCTTCATACATAGCAGGCAAGGTTGTCTTTGAAAAGTATTTCCTACCTGGGATGCTCTATTTTGGGTTGAGCTTCTTAACCAGTCACTTAAAGCCCTAGTTTTCCACCGTTTGGATTGGCATCATATCCTTAGCCAAACAATATGTAACTGCTTCAGTAATTTTTTTGCTTTTCCTGTCATATGGAGTGCTACTTGCAACTGCTCCAGCTGGCTGAGTTAGCGTCATTTGCCTGCTCCTGGGCAGCACATCACCAGCTGCTAAACTCTTCTCACGTGTCTTTTGACTCTCCTCTCCTTGCTTTAAGTGGTGAAACAAGTTTGTTGTGTTTCCACCTTTAGCTGTAACCGTTTTCTTGCATATTTTGCAAATTATTGTGCTTTGTTGGAGGTTTGACCTCTTGTAACCAAACCACTTCCACACAACCGAAGTAGCTGCCCTTTTAGCTACTGAATCCTCGTCAGAGGCTGACGCGCTGCTCTGGCTTTCAGCCATGCTTTTATCGTTCTGGTGACAAGAACGCTGTAGGCTATTATGCGCGCTAGGGTATGCAAATGCGTCATCATGCTGCTATATCATAATGATATGCCACTTTTTTCTGTGTACAATTGGAGCAATAATAATAGTAATATTGGAGCTGACTAAATGAGTTATGCATGTTTTCAGTATAACCAGTTAGATTGCTCACATACTGTAGCCTGATAGCTGAAACAATCTTTGTTTGTTACTGTTGTGTTACAGTGCAAAATGGTTCGCTGCATCAGAAGGAGACTGTCCACGACAATGACTTTGAGCCATACCTCACTGGTCAATCAACTCAGGTAAAGCTCAATAACTCAATCTTTAGAAGAAATATTTCTTTTCAAGGAAATTGTTAGCAAATAATAAACCAATAGTAATAGAGTAATGATGACAGTATACATTTAATGAACCTTTAATATCATCATTATCTGGCAAGTGAATGTAGAAACTGTTTTTTTAAATATCTGGCCATATTATAAAATAATGCTTTGCTTGGATTGTATTTTGCTATAGGCTAGCAGTGTTTCAGGTAATTTGTAGAACAATTCAAACTGTAAGTGACTTTCTAATGTTGTGGCTTTGCTGACTCCCATGCATCCAGAACAACAGCTACCAGTCCATCACCGACCCCTACCTGTCCAGCTACTACGCCCCTTCCATTGGATTCCCCTACCCCCTCAGCGAGGCCCCCTGGTCCACCGGTGGAGACCCCCCTATTCCATACCTCACTCCCTATGGACCCTTGAGTAATGGAGACCATCACTTCATGCCAGACACAGTGTTTGGCCAGCCAGGGGGTCTGGGCAGTAGCATCTACCCCCACAGGTTTAACTTTTTCCCTGAAAACCCAGCCTTCTCTGCCTGGGGCACCAGTGGCTCCCAGGGCCAGCAGACTCAGAGCTCAGCATACGGTGGCAGCTACAGTTATCCTCCCAGCTCCCTGGGGGGCACCCTGGTGCCTGATGGCCAGACAGGCTTCCACAGTGACACCCTCAACAAGGCCCCTGGTATGAACAGCCTGGAGCAGGGTATGGTTGGCCTGAAGATTGGAGGGGACGTCACTGGCCAGGGGTCAGGGGTCAAGGCTGTGGGCTCTGTCATTGGTGGACCAGCAGTGGCTGCCACAGGGAATGGGGCCACGCCTATTGGCATGCCCCCACCTAAACCCACTTCCTGGGCGGCCATCGCCAGCAAGCCAGCCAAGCCCCAGCAGCTGAAGGCCAAGGTGAAGCCAGGCATGCCCACTCCAGGGGGAGGTCTGCCTCCGCCACCTATCAAACACAACATGAACATTGGTACCTGGGACAAGGGGCCAGTGACTAAAGTGGCCACAGCTCCACTGCAGCATCAACAACAGCAGCCCCTTGGCTTGCCCCATGGCATGCCACCTCAGCCCCCCATGCAGAAAGCACCCATGCAACCTCCCCCTCCCCAGTCTATGGTGCAACCCCAGATGCAGCCTATGGCCTTACAGCCCCAGCCCCCCCATCACCAGCACCACCACCAGCCACCACCACAACCCTACCAGAACCACACTCAGCCACCACCACCCCAGACCCGCTGGGTCGCCCCACGCAACCGTAACTTAGGCTATGGACAGGGTGGTCCTGGCCTTGAGAGTAGTGGTGTGATGGGAATGGTTAGCAGTGGGAATGGTGGCCCCCCAATTTCTGCCAGCCTGGGACCTGGTGGAGAGTCCCATCCAGTGCTGGAGAAGTTGCGTGCAGCCCATAGCTACAACCCCAAGGAGTTTGAGTGGAACCTGAAGAATGGCCGTGTTTTCATCATTAAGAGCTACTCTGAGGACGATATCCATCGCTCCATCAAGTACTCCATCTGGTGCAGCACAGAGCATGGCAACAAGCGGCTGGACTCAGCCTTCCGGGCCATGAATGGCAAAGGCCCTGTATACCTGCTGTTCAGCGTCAATGGCAGTGGCCATTTCTGTGGCGTGGCAGAGATGCGCTCACCAGTGGACTACGGCACCAGTGCTGGTGTATGGGCGCAGGACAAGTGGAAGGGCAAATTTGATGTGGACTGGTTGTTTGTTAAGGACGTGCCTAATAGCCAGCTGCGTCACATCCGCCTGGAGAACAACGACAACAAGCCAGTGACCAACTCCCGTGACACCCAGGAGGTTCCTCTGGAGAAGGCCAAGCAGGTGCTCAAGATCATCGCCACCTACAAACACACCACCTCCATCTTTGATGACTTTTCCCACTACGAGAAGAGGCAGGAAGAAGAGGAGGAGGTGCGTAAGGTGGGCACAATAATCTGACCAATCTCAACCCAAAGTCCAAGTTTGTTTCTGCAAATTGATCAAAAATGTTTGTATACTTTTGATTAGAATACATCAACAGGTATATCTGTACTTATTTTACATCATATGTAATTGCATCTTTTCTTTCTTGTGCTCATGTAATTGTTCATTTGTGTCTGCTAGACTAACTCTTGCTTTCTCTCTCTTTTCCCATATCTACTCCCATTGACAGACCTTTGAACCTGCTCCAATACAGAACCGCTCCCGGTTGGATCAGGTAAAGAACCTTCTTTTCACATTTTCCTGTCTGTGTCATTGGCTATCCATGAGTACTGAGTTGAGCTGATGTTGGTTGATTACTGTTGATTGTTTGTCTTCCTCACACAATGAAGTTGAATGGAAATTGAAAAAGCCTCTTTAACTAGATAATGTAGGCTTCTATTCAGCAAGATCACATGCAGTTTTGTTGTGATGTTATGTAATGTTTGCATGTCTAATGTAACTTTCTGTTCCCTCTCCAACAGGAGCGCCAAAACAGGAATAAACAATAGAAGACATTTATCCTTGGCTTGATCAACAGTTACACTAGGACTTTGATTTAAGAGACAGAAGAATATGAAAATACTACCAAGCCCTTCTTTTTTTCTATTTAATAAATCTCTGCCATCGTCAAGACATGTGCTTTTTTGCCCCATGTACCACCCACTTCTTGTGCAGGGATAACAAGCTGATTTAATGTATTACCTAGCCACCACCACACACAGTTAAGTTTTTAGATTTTTTTTTCTCTTCCCGTTCTTACATCTCGTACTCTTCTCTCGTCAGACTGGGTTTGTCTCTCCTGCCCCACACCCTCTTCCTCTCCAATTGAATCAGGGTTTGACTGCACCATGGAGAAAAAAATCTGCCACTTTATATTTCAGTACAATCAGGAACTGATGTGTCCTGCCCCTATTAGTCCATTGGGGGGCAGCATTGCCATGTTTCAGAGGTTTAACTGTGCCAACAGGGTTGGAGGATCCAAAAGGCAATGTCGGACTTGGAACTGTGCGATAATAAAACTTCAATGGTTTATCTATTTTTCATTCAGATCAACAAAAATCTCTATTTTTTGGCTTACTACTGACAATTTTCATTTCAGAAACCTGTTTTCTGGAGCCTTAATCTTTTTGTTTTTTAGTTATTGGTGACTTCTCAAAAGAACCGCTCTAACAGTGACAGTGCTGGAGAAATCAGGGATAGTGTGAAGTCACACGGGACTAGAGACATTTCAGAGGAGGAAATGCAAAGGCCTCTGGGAAGGAAATAACTGATGTGTCCTCCACGACCAGAGCTCTCACCATTTAAATCAAAAATTGTACTATTGACATCCTTCACACCCCTCTGCTTTAGTTTCTGTCAATGTTGTTTGTCTTGAAGGGGTTTTGTATGTTTCATCAGGAGATTCTGTTTGTGTACGCAATCCAGTCTGAGAGAATTGTCACATCCACCATTTTAAATTGTTTTATAATCAGAATTATGTAATGATGTAACGTACATTTGAATGAATTGTTGCTTTTTGTTCCAGAAAAGGGGGGAGGGTTACATATTTGTCCATTCACCATCATTCTGTCTTAATCCTTTATTTTGTTTTTTTCCTCGAATTTGGTTTTGCTAAGTCTATCATGTTGTTCGTAATGCTAAGCTTTAACGTAGGAGCCTGTAGTCATGGAGAAAGCCTAAAAAAATGTATAACCTAAAATTAATGTAACTGATTTACTATCAAGAGTAAGAAAAAAACAAGAATGAAATGTGGTTTCTGTGTGTTTTTTGGTTGTTGTTGCAGAAAATAGTTTTTGTCCTAGATTGAAACCATTGATTATGATACAGTAAAGTAATTTCAGGTATGTTCTGGAAATGAATGCGAGTGGGGATTGGTTATTAAAAGACAAAAAAGTCACTAATTGAAGAAGTGTGAGCCCATGCATGGCAAGCTGCATTATAGTCAGTCTGTTGGGCATGTTCAAATATTATACACCCTGCAGCTTGATTGTGAGGTGAGAGTGGCACTGGTATTATAGTTTACAAAGCCTTTTTGGAGCAGTGTCCCCCTGTTCTCGTGTCACTGATTTCAGAACATTCAAAACCAGAAGGGAGACTGATTTTAGCACATTGAAGACCGGTGGGTTCCCTCTCCTTGATTTGTTGAAATTGTCACTTTGGTGTTTTGTGGAATGCAAGATTACAGCGAGGCAGAGAGGAATACTGCTAATGGCCATGGTTGTCTCCTACATGCTGATGGATCTTTTCCTAGTTTTGAAGCTTGTGTGTGTGTGTGAGAGCAAGAGATTAAACCCTAGCTACACGATAACCAAGTCAATTCAAATCCCAATTCACATTTTTCCATTTGAAATATTTGAATTGATGCAGATAATGTGGACTCATTCACATTTAGTGGTCTAATCTTTTCAGAATGTATGGTTTATGATCTATCTTGAGTCTGTCAGTTCTAACCGTGCCCCCTATAACTTTGATATGGCAGTCGTACTGCATTTTGCTGAGGTCAGTCCTTTGTGAATGTGTGTTTCACTACCTTTTTTTCAGATATTTGAAGCATATCTGCTTTGTATTTCACCTGGCCAGTGTATCCCTTGTAATTAGAGAACTGACCATAAACCTCTAATAGGATCCTATCTTCTGCATCCTCTCCTTTACCTGCACTAATCGAGAGCACGTTTGGCCCAAGCAATACGGTTAACACCTTTCAGATGTTTTCCTCCACAAACACCGCTCTTTCCAACCAGTGCAGACTAAGGGGGAGGAGAGGAGCTAAGGATGCCAACCGAAGACTGAGTCGCAGCCACAGCGGTCTTTGCCTCAGGAAGCATGAACTGGTTGTGATTATAGAACAGGGCTTACATGCACGTTAATGATAACTGTCTGAAGATGTTTGCTGCAATAGAGAGACATGTCAGGTTAACCAAGAAAGTATATGTAACAACACAACGAAAGGAGCAATGACATGAAATATTAAAGATAAATGAAAATTGATTATCTTATAGACCACAGTTGTAGTGGGCATAACAACCTGTAATGGTTCTAAAGATCTATCTTGGTTTATCTTTATAGAAGAAATCAAGCCTTAATAAACTGTCCATTCAGCAATTACTTTGTCTTGATCTCTTGAATTGCCGTCAGTAGCTTATAATCTAACCTGATCCTAAATGAGGATATGCTCTGTAGGACTGACCCTATGTTGTTTTCTGTCTGGCCTGTCTGTTTCCTTTTTCATCATGCAGCTAGTAAGCCATCTATAGTAGCCTATACTGGACCTGTGTGGGAACGCAACGTTACCAAAGGAGACCTCATTTGTTGTCATAGGTTGTATTTCATTTCATTTGTAAGAAAAACATCAGACCCACTATATACAAGTGCATTGTTTTGGAGTTTTTAGGTGGCCAACTTTCCTTTTAAAATGAGGTCCTGGGTGTTACATGTTTGTCAAAACAGGTTGTTTCTTTTCGACAACCCCGCACACTAAAATCTGGCCTGAGATACCCTGTGCACATACTATTTCAGGTCTTAAATATGTATACAGTTTTTGTATTCAAATGAGTTTACAATATAAGGTTGGGGCCACAGCTGTCTTAATTTGTGATTTGATGGGAGCTCTCCGTGGTGCTGATTTTCTGATTTGGAGGAACTGCTGACAGGACATTACAGTCACATAGTGAAGTTGTTTCCAGAGTACAGTGTCACTATCTGTAGATGATCTTTTATGAAATGAGGATTATTTGATGTCATGGATATGAGTGTAAAGTGTGTGGTAGCATTTCATGACACTCAGGGATCTACTTAATTACGAAAGAATTAATCATCAGAGATCAGCTCAAGATGTATCGCTGTGGCAGTTCCTATGTCTTATACAAATCTATCTTATTATGAAGGATTATGAACATGTCATGGGACGAAGTTTTCATTACCCCATTTTAAAAAAATCAGGTCAGTTGTAATTCTATAGATATTGCATGCAAGGTGAAAATTTTGGCATTCGGCCATGTACTATTTCTTGCACAAAAAAATCACAAGAACAAAGAAATAATTCAGTACAACTCAGGCTTTATTTGTTGGTCACATTATTACAAAGCATGCATCCAACTGAGAAATAAAATAAAAGAACATTACCTTTGTCATGCCCTCTGCTCTATAGAAACATATTAACCTGCATCAATGTACCAGACAGATATTGTGTATAAATATATCCCTGACAAAGGCCTTTCATTGAGATATTATTCAGTCTAATGTTGGAATATTTGATGAGATAGAGACAGATATTGAGAAAGGTCCTTTCCAATCAGTTTCCTTTAAAGCCTAATATGGGGATAGAAGATTTCAAGATGTTACATTCTCAGGTCTTGTGAGTTTCCAATATGTCCTTCAATGTATGTTGAATGAAAGTTAGTGTTTTTATTAATACAACAATATGCTAATTCTTTTCTTCTTCTTCTCTTTTTACCTCTATAGGGTAAATAGGGTATTTTAATTAGAATTATTTAAAAACAAGGGTTAAGAAACTTGAGTCCAGTATGAGAGCCAATAGGCTGTGCAGATATGGTATAGTTAGAAAGGCTGTAATTATTTTACTTCTTTTTTTTAAACTGTTGTCCTGTTCTGTCTATAGGATGAACCCTTTCTGGCTGCAACATAGGCTATATTGTAATTAGGGAGGCTATTCTATTTTATAACTATTATTATGAAGAAAAAAATGTCTTGTTTATGAGTTTGAGACTAGAATATAAGCTTATATGCTGCAAGTGGTCTATACGGCAGGATCTAAGTGGTTTTGTGGTCTATTTTACTTTTTTAATCATTATTTAAAAACAGTGTTCTGTAAAGGTCTTAAGCCGAGTATGAAATGCTTTCATTTGTCTATAACATGAGACTACAGCTTCAGTGGTGCGTTATCAGAGAGACACCTGTAGGTGGCATTGAAACACATATTTCTATGCGTTTGACTATCCGACCAACACTGCACACGCCAGTTTGTTCCCTTGAGGGTCTTCAGCCTGCTGGGCTGCAGGCCTGAGGTCGGGAGGTATCAACTGAGGATTACTCTCTCCTCTGGATGAATCATTTCTTCTCATTTCATCTGAGCGTGGTTGAGCCTATAGGAAGGCTTAAGTGTTATTAAAGGCTTATCCAACGTTTTCTACAATACTTCAACTTTTCAACATAGAACACTTTTGTATTAAATAGGCATGAATAGATGGTTCCAGCTAGGTTTATGGTGAGTAGAATATAAGTTAGTCTTTACCATCAATGGCCGGATAACCAGTATGGTTCCATTATCAGACGGACGCCGTCTTTCAGGAGGTTTAAGGCCTGTGGCCGGTGTATCGACCATTATTTTACATCCCACCTGGGTCAGGTCTGAATTTGGCTTTTTTTTATATTGTAATAGATTTATATTTACTGCCCATTTTCAAACTGACAGACCTTTCTCCTGACCCCAACACTATTTTCACTCCGAAGAGATAAAACCGACGCTTGATGTGTATAAAAGCGACATCTTTGATCATTTAGCTCTATGTGAATAGTTGAGGTGTGGATACCCTTCATTCCAAGGAAACCCATAGTCTATTTAAAACCCCGAGGTATAGGCCTGTTGACCCCATTTGACGAAGGTCCAATGGTCATTGTGAGCCTGTGGCGTATCCTGCGTGCTGCATTCTGCATTTTCCTTTACAGCAAATAACAGCCCACATAACTTATACATGCATGTCTTTTCTCGGCCTAAAAGACATTGACTAACGATATGTCCTATATATTAAACGGATAGCCTAATTTCCTGCTATAAAATCTTAAAGTACGCATTGCGCCCACCCAGTCAAAGCAACGCGCACACACACACCACGCACACAATAGAGATAAACAGTAGTGGACAGCAGTCGGTTTGGCTCTGTATGGTTGGCATCCCGGGCCTATATATGAATGAATGGATGAATGCAGGTTAAAACCCAGTCAACTAAAGCGTTAAGCCTCCAGTCTGGAGAAGTGATCATGACGCCGTGTAGATTCCTCTCTTGGCATTCACCGCGTGCCTTAATTGTATGGACATTAAATCAAGGTCCGCTGTGAACACGCAGAGTGATAACCCTTCAAGAAGTCTCCTTCCCATCCTGCTTCCCATCCTGCTTCTCATCCTGCTGACGGGACCAAGCCAACACGGTCCTTCCACATTGCTGAACCTACAGCATCTGTCTTCAAGGAGAACGCGCGTCTCGACTGCGACTGAAGTACAGTTCCCGTTTCCCTTGCGCG
>CABFOS010056087.1:0-18573 GCA_900660315.1 Diretmoides pauciradiatus | reverse complement strand
GCCATGCAGAAGAGGAGTGTGATGACGCAGATGCCGGCCAGCTACCGCTGAGCCGCGGTAGAGGACACAGGCCCTCCGTGACTGGCTCAGTCGTGAGGAGAATAGCCGAGCAGCCGGTCTCTGATGCTGCCCGTCGGGGTGCTGCTGTGGGTTTGCTTCTTTGCAGAAATGTGGCTCAGATTAATGCTGCGGCGGTAAACCTACATCTGGGATTTACTTCCATTCAATTCACTGATTTTTTTTCTGAATAGATTAGAAACTGGAATTATCCTATGGATCATACTGGATTCATGTTAAAAAATGCTTAGGCAGTTTTTACACTTGAACCCAGAATGAAGCTAATCTAGCTTTGCACTAGTTGTAATCAGGATGGGAAAGTGCCTCCAGCCACATGCTGATTAGTCTGTGGCTGGTAAGTTCGTCCACTGAATCAACCACTTCAGCTTTTCAGTCCATTTTAGCCAGATAACAAGTTGATTTCATGCCCTGGTCATAACACATGAATTAGCATGTTACCAGTTTACAGTTTGGTGTTGAGGATTGGGAGAGTTAGATGCGGGTAACGGAGCTGATGTGAGGTTGTCTGGTAGTGATAGGGGCCTGTGGGGGGGTTAGAAAAGGGGGAGGATCTCTCATCTGCTTCTACTCCTATTGTGTGGAGAGTGAGATGACCTTATAGGGAAGTAGTTTGTGGATAATGATCCCAACACACAGGGACCCTACCCATCAGCACCCACACCCTCCACTGAGATTCCAGACACCATGGATAGCATGTGGCATTCTGCGCGAGCTGGCAAGCGTCTGTTGTCACCGACTGTCTTTTGGCAAAGATCTGGTCCAGCCAGGTGCTCAGTGTTCTCGGCTTGTCAGCAAGACTGGTAGAAGGAAAAGGACTTTCCTACTTTTCCATTTCTGTCAAACGCTACAGCAGCTCGTTTCACAGAGTAGTTCCTCCTCAGATCGTAGCTTTACAGAGTGTACAAAGTCAATGTTCCACTTTTGTGGTCCTGTGTAGCTCAATAGATTGGGCACTTACCCGACCACATTTAAGGTTTCAGTGAATGCATAAATATATGCGTTCAAGGTAGTGTGCATGCTTTATATAAAAACATTTCCCAAGGGCCTTATGTTAAATGAAGCTCTAGTGCTGCTAATAGCGGGACTCGGCCTCCATTGGCCTTCCTGTTGTGTAACAGTCCACTGCACAAGCCTCGTTAACCTTGAGTCATGTACTGCAGACAACTGGGATTCTCTGCTATGCTGTCTGGGTATAGTTTGGAGGGTGCGAGGTCAGACTTTAACCCAGAGTAATGAGGGGCCACTACTCACAGTAGTGACCTTAAGACATGAGGGGAAAGTGACAGGAACATAAGTACCCTTCTAGACCCCCCACAGCGCCACACACACACGACCAAAACCAATAGGCTTGTGTCTATGTCTGTTCACTGCAGTCCTCAGTGCAGCCTCCATAATCGCTCATCACATTAGAGAGGTAATAACAAGAAGGCTGCTGAAGAGTAAGGCCATCAGCCGTCCTCTTGTTACACCAAGGCATTTTTAAAGTGGGCCCTTATTATATTTTTAAAATTGTATTACTAACACCAAACATATTTGGCATTGGTGATGACAAGTAAGATATCTTGAAAATTAATCTACATCCCATTTGCATCCATGTCTGCTTTCACAAGATGTTTTTCTCACAGTTGTAACCTCAAAGTCTAAAGTTCATATCTTAACTAAAACCAGGAGGCTAGACTCATTAAACATGCTCAGTATATTAGCTTAGCCGGCCAAGAGAAATGTAGATCTCATGTTATATATGTCAGTAAACATCCCCAATTAACAACATGCACAAATGAATTATAAACTTTTAATGTTCATTTAACAAAAACTCTGATATCTCTGTGTGCAAAAACATGAACTCCTTCAATCAATAATTTGTGGCTCCTCCTTTGTCAGTGATGACTTGGAGTAATCGTCTCCTAGAGCCACTGATCACTGATCAGTCTCTTCATCTTCTCCCATTCCTCCTTACTGAACTCAACCAACTCAGTGAGGTTTGAGGTCTCACCATGAACAGATGCTTCAGATCCTGACAGCATCTCAGTTGATTTAGGTCAGGAGTTTGACTTGGCCAATCCAAAACACTGAGTCATTGATTGGTAGATTTGCTTGATACTTGGATCATCATCTTGTTGAACAGACACTTTCAGCCTTCAGCTCTCAGACTGATCATCAATTCTTTGGGTTCCCTCAGAATTTATGGTTCCCGTAATGGCGTTGAGTCGTCCAGATCCAGAGGAAGAAACAACCCAGACCATGACATTCCCACCACCATTCGTAGGGAGAAGGTTATTTTAGTGGTGGACAGTTTTGGGTTGTCACCAAACATGGCATGGTTTACTTTTGGACTCATCTGTCCAGAGAACAGACTTCCAGAAATCTTCAGGTTTGTCCAAGTCGTCTTTGACAAAGTGAAGACAGGCAGCCTTGTTATTTTTAGACAGAGATTTCTTCCTCACTAATCTTGCATGAAAGTCATTTCTATCCTGTTTTAATGGATGCATAATGACATCAGATGCAGCAATGGAGACTTGCAGATGTCTGGATGTTATTCTTGAGTTGTTTTTAAATGTTATTGGGGGTTTTGTGTCTCTTGGTGATACTTTAGAGGGATGTCCACTCCTAGGTAGAGTTTCTGTCATGTTATATTCTCTCCATTTGTTTCACAAAGGACTGATAGAGCCCAAATCCTTCTGATATGACTTTCTAACCATCCCAGGCTGATGCTCACTCTCTCCTCTCTTCCTGAGCTCCTCTGAGGCTCCTTAGATCACAGCATAGTGTTTTTCTTTCACCTGCATGGTAACAACAAACTGACCAGGTTTCTCTCCTGGATTTACACACACTCCTACACAAATATCTGAACTTTGATTGGTTATACCACTTACTTACACCCATGGTTCTTCTTACATACTCGATAGAACTAATGCAAGAGGAGGTTCACTTATTTTTCAGCCTGATTAAATTGTGCATGTAGTACAATGAAATAGTTTTGACATCAATTCCCGATGTCTAGCTTTATCTTAATTTTTGTGTTTTTACTGACTGCTAAGCTCTCTGTTCATTTTGACAAGAAGAGCTTCAGTGCTCACACCAGTCCTGGGACAAGTTGTGTTACTATGGCAACAGAAACAGCTGCATGCTATATAAGATGCATAACAAACAGATAGTTGGGATCTCAGGGGGGAAGTGGTGGAGATGGTGCTGATGCAACTATGGTCAGAGGTGAACATCAGCTCCAAGTTAGTATTTTAGCCTTATGTGTGTCTGTTCCACCAGTCACTTCGATACCCAAACATCACTGTGTTAAAATAGTGAAAGTGACCAGTGAAGTTGGGTACTCACTACCCAGTGAGAGAAACGTAAGAGACAGCGATGGAAAGCTGCAGGATGTGTCACCTGTTGACTGTGCTTCTGAAGGAGCCCCCTCAACATGGCAGGAGCTCAACCTTTTGTTTCAGCTGCCATCAGCACATGCAGCCTCCTGACTGGCCACGAGGAAGCCACTCCCCCACGCTGAACCACACGCCACTCCCTAATACACAGCAGGGGCATGTTGCCAGTCAAAGCCAGCAGCCTTGGCTCCGTGACAGCCTTGCATGCTGTTGAAAGGTCCGTTTAAATTGCACCTCCGGGAGTCACATTGGGCGCAACATCCCACTCCATGTCTGGGCGTAATGTCGTAAAGCAAAGACGAGGCGCAGGGGTAAAACAGTTGTCATGGCGGAGGAAATGGTTGGGCTGCTACCAAGTAGGATGTTGATACTAAGGGACAAATTATATATATACACACTTCATTTAGAGCAGGCCTGCAGAGTAACACAGCATGAGGACTAGCTAGCTAGCCGTAGCACTCATTTCTAAAGTACCATTGTTAGCAGAATGTCCTGATGGCCTCATGTTTCTTGGCCCAACTCTCTCTCAGAAGTTGCCAATGTTTCTTCAAAAGTAACAACTTAGTTCCGTAAGATTTCCTGTGGTATCTACGATGCAACGTAAAAGCTTTGTGGCTCCTAAGGGAAACATTTCAGGTTTTGTTCCTGTCGCCAAAGGCAATCCTTCCAGGGATGGGATCAGTCCTCTTCCAATTTAGTCAATTGAGGCTCTAGGTAATCTTTAAAAGTTTCAAATTTCTTGCTACGTAAAAGGGTTATATGCTCAGTGTATAACAAGATTATCAAGCTTGATCATCCATAAATGAATTGCAGTCCATTTGAGAGTCAGGTTGTGTGACCTTCTCTCAAGTGAAGCTTCCATTAAGCTTGTTGTTCCATATTCGGATGGTTTAAAGATACAACTGAGCTCCACAAGTCCTTCTCAGAAAAGCTGTCTCTTAATTGGCGAATGCCCACTGCCAGATCAGACCGAGTTCCTGGCACAGCTACCAGTACATCTAATGAGTTGACACTCTTTCTCCCAGCGCTATGTCAACACCCGAGGAGCCGAGATTTAATTGTGACGAGGCTCCTGTCTTGGAGTTGGAAATATGCGAAAGCTTAGACGAGATTTAATTGAGGGTTAGCAAGTTGACAATCACTGTATAATGGTTTCCAAAGTTTATTAGGTTGAGAGGGCCTTCTCTGTCATGCAGGTTTGATCTTGACCTCCATTCATGACAGCGGCTGGTATTCTCCCTAGCTCTTTCCTGTGGGGATGACGAGGAAACAATTGCCATCATGTGTCCACATTTAAACCTGATCAGTGCATCGGGGAGCGTATCGAAATACTTCTCCCATTTTTGGCTGCGCTCATTGTTGGTCTCATTGCTATTTAACCCTCCCGTGTCTGAAGGGCAACAGGGGAGTTTGGATCAGCGTATGTGTTTCCCTCAAAAGGGTGTCCTGACATCTTACTGCCTTTTCAGTATTTCTTTTCACACGCAAGAGTGTGTTTAGGTATTTGACTTTGTTTTGTGAGATTCCAACTTGTGAGTCTACTGTGTTCTTGGTTGGCATCTCACAAATCTGACACAATTTGCATTTATAACAAAGTAGGCCTATATGTAGACTACGCACGCACACAGAACTGTGCCGTAGCCTGAGACATTTCCCCAGTTTCCTTTGCCTTTTTGTACTATTGGGAAGCTGAATTAGGTCACTGCAATTCCAATGTGCCCAAATTGGCCTTTTCCTTTGAGACCAGCCTTTTATGGCTCACAAGTCCTCCATTTCCTCCTCTTTCTTTGGCTCTTTTCTCTCTTTCCCTACAGCGGTGGAAGGGCAGCACTGCTCTGCTGCTGTGTGGCATAGCAAGCAACCCTGAAATCAGTTTACATTGATGCTGAACGACCTGTAGGAAACACACAATGCCTTGTCTATTAAGTCTCTATTTAGCCTATAGTCCTGCGCGACAACATAATATTATGACATGATATTACAAATGGAGGACACTGTTCTCCCTTTTATCCAAAGTCCATATATTTTTAGCGTGGTCGGCTAAAGATACCAATGTCAATATTTGAAAATCATGTTGAAAGCAATTATTGATAAGCATGTTAATTCATCTCACTTTGATTCATCTCACTTTCAAAGGACAATTTTGCCATTGTCTTTTTTTTTTTAACTTTCCGTCTGCTTGTTGTCATTATTCTGAGTTTTGAATACCAGACTGTTAAAATTACCTCAAATCCCGTATATTGTTTGTAGTCCCTGTAGCTGTTTCTGTGGCATTTGCAGTCTACATATTTGACATTTTGTGGTTGATGTGTTTTGTCTCTTAATTGTTCTGTTTGGCTCAGTTGGAGACAAGGTGCCTGCCGACATCCGTATCTGTTCAATCAAATCAACAACCCTGAGGGTGGACCAGTCCATTCTGACTGGTAAGACCGATCTGCTGATTGCCAGTTTCATCACAGGCGTCCTCATTCTTTCCTTTGACAATAGGTGTTTTGCATAGCTGTAGCTGTGAACTCTGATTGTTAGGTAGTTGCTAGAAATCTGCATTTCTGGATGCAGTGTAAAGCAGTCATGCCCAACCCAATCCTCAAGTGCCTCTTGTCCTGCAGTTTTTAGCTCCAGCTTTACTCAGGCACACCTGAACCAGTTACGGCATCATGAAAACGTGAATCCTCTGATTGGTTTAGGTGTGCCTGAGTAGAGCTGGAGCTAAAACCTGCAGGTGGATGGGTACAGTTGTAATCCATCACTCTTCACGTGATCAACAAATGAGGTTACTCGTTGTTTTTCATACCAAGGCTTAAAAATCACCTACTCCCCATTTCTAATGAGATATTTCACTTATATCACTCATTGCTGAGATATTTCACTTATATCACTCATTGCTAAGAAGACTATTTGATTCATGTAACAGGGCTGTATTGTAAGTTTAGGTGTTAGATCAGTGAGAATAATTGCAAATGTCCATTTCTATCTTCAGTCTCAAGTTGCACAAATGCTCCTTTTTCAGTTTTCCAGTTAGCATGAGTGATTAATGCCGTTGAATCCTCTGCAGAGAGGATTGTTGAAGTCTGTATTTCCCCCTAGGACCATGTGCCAGGACAAATGCAAATAGATTTGACCTGTTGCCCCCTGTTGTCTTTTGTAGGCGAGTCTGTCTCTGTTATCAAACACACCGACCCTGTGCCTGACCCACGTGCTGTCAACCAGGACAAGAAAAACATGCTGTTCTCTGTAAGCAGTCAACTCATCACACATCTTGTTGACCTTCAGCCACTTGTTGATTTGGGTTCATTCAACTTCACAGGAATATATGCCCCAGTTTTTATTTGAAGATGCATTATATTAGATTTTATCGTTTGTGCGTGAACCAACATGCGCATGCTGTTTTCAGGGCACCAACATTGCAGCTGGCAAGGCTGTGGGTGTGGCGGTGGCCACCGGTGTTAACACGGAGATCGGTAAGATCCGTGATGAAATGGCGGCCACCGAGCAGGAGAAGACGCCCCTGCAGCAGAAGCTGGACGAGTTCGGCGAGCAGCTGTCCAAGGTCATCTCCCTCATCTGCATCGCTGTGTGGATGATCAACATTGGCCACTTCAACGACCCCGTCCACGGAGGCTCCTGGATCCGCGGCGCCGTGTACTACTTCAAGATCGCTGTGGCGTTGGCCGTGGCTGCCATCCCCGAGGGTCTGCCCGCTGTCATCACCACCTGCCTGGCCCTGGGTACCCGCCGCATGGCCAAGAAGAACGCCATTGTCCGCAGCCTGCCCTCCGTGGAGACCCTGGGCTGCACCTCCGTCATCTGCTCTGACAAGACCGGTACCCTCACCACCAACCAGATGTCGGTCTGCAGGGTGAGTCACACAACACACGCTGTTGTTGGTGCTTTGAGCGACTTCTCTGCTCTGTATCTTTGTTGTCCCTGCCTGGTGTTTGCAATCGGTGACACAGTGGCTTGTTGGTTAGCTCATCCCTTAAGCAAAATGCCACAGGTTCAGTCCCTGCGACAGCCAATGTGTCTTGTTGACGTTCCCTTTAGCATTATACCAAACCTCTACAATCAATCATTGTAAGTCATTCTTTGAGATTGTTGGCATTAATAATGTCAGTGTAAATGGAGAATGGAGTGTTCTTAGTGATGGTGAATAAAGGCTATTTAACAAAGGAGGCAACATGCTGCCGCTGCTCTAATCTACATTGAGCTGTTGGATGACTTGCAGTGCTGCTGTTGCATAACTGACCTTGCGTCACCATGCAGCAACTAGCCTGGGGTTGCTTTCCCCCCCTCCTTGTGAGTGGCACCCCAGTGCTACTAGGTCCCACATTTCAGCAGTTATTGAAGTTAAATGCTCCTTGATGCCTGTGCATTGATCCTCAGAACCTTTGGCTCAGCTGCTTTTACAATTTGACTTGTGGCATTACTTGTTTTCCACAGTTGTTTAGGTTTGGGTATTATTTGGGACTTCAGAATACTATGCGTCATGTTACACGGCCCATGATACAATAGCCTTGTAATTCTGCAATTACTGCTGTTTTCAACAATGTATTGTGATTCAAAGCAAGTCTTGTATTAAACCACTGATAATAGAATGTATTAACCTTTAGGGCAGCAAAGGGAAACGTTGTGTGCAAATTGAATTTACATTAAATGAAAAGAATACTTAATTCATTTTGCACTACAAGGTTTTACAATATTCAAAATAGATGTACGCAACAATACATTGTGACAGATTATCCTCTGTACCAAACCACATTCTTTCAATTTGTTCCTTCCGCCACCAATGCCCAGTTGTAAATGGCAACAGAAAGGAAAGGCACTTGTTTACTTGTATGGTGTGACCTTCCTTACACCGACTTTAACACGGCTGTTACCTCGGTGTCTAACAGTAAAAGTTGGCAAGTTGTGCTCATCTAGTTAACTTGGCAGAGCATGGCACCAACATTGCCATTGTAAGGGGTCCAATTCATGCTGGGGTCACCCATTGTACTGGAAATGGCTTCAATTAAAAGTGTTAGAGCGACTAGCATACTGTACATACCCCTGTGATTTAAAATGAAATGAGACCCCCTACCACTCCCAGTATCTAGGATCAAGGAGCAGAGCAGCTTCCACATGTCTGTTTTCATTCAGGCCACACGGACATGAGCCTGTGAGATAAAGGGGCCTTGATCGCTCAAAGTTATTTTTCGTTTTCAAAACTGAACCAAAAATAAGCCTAATGGAATGGCCGTTTCCTCCTAATGATCAGACAACAGCAGCACCAGTCCTTTGAAGTTTGGACTCTGGCACGAAGAAGGCTTGACTGACTGTCATCACCCCTCTTCTGACTTTAGCGTGTCTAGGATGGAGGTGTCCTGTGGGAGCCGGCTTGGCCCTGCAGCTTCCTCCTTCTGGTCATCACCTCTCTCTAGTCCGGCTCCCCGACAGCTTCTACTGTTTACTTATGGAGGGGAAACTGAAAGGCCTCTCCTCACTGCATGCAACGGGCCACTAAGCTTGGCCCTCACAGAGATGCACACTAATACTGCAGGCTGATCTCATTTCTCCTGCTTCTCACCAAGTCAGGTCCACTGAGGATGTGTGTGGCATCTGCTGCCACCTACTGTGTCAGTAAAGAAACAACCAGCTGATTTTAACATGGTTGACCTGATCAAACACGGTCTTCTTTGGGGGAAACCATATTCACGTTTGTAATGTCGCCCCTTGTCTTTTGGTCTTCAGATGTTCATTATGAACAAAGCTGAAGGGGACAGCTGCTCTCTGGCGGAGTTCACCATCACAGGTTCTACCTACGCACCCGAGGGAGAAGTGTGAGTACTCTAACCATACACAAAAAGTATGCCCTCTACATAAACTAAACTGATGATGAAGGCCCCTGTTCAATCTACTTCAAGCTTCAAGGGCAAATGTAAATTACAGGGAGGGAAAGGGTTAAAATGTATTCTTAAGCCCTGAGACATACTGATTGATGCTCTGTACTTTCCCTCAGGTACCAGGATGGCAAACCAGTGAAGTCTTCCCAGTATGATGCACTGGTTGAATTGGCCACCATCTGTGCCCTGTGTAACGACTCCTCCCTGGACTTCAACGAGGTCTGAACCCTGCTTGCTCCACACTTTAACATACCTGACTTGGGTATATAGTGGCGTACTGGCTAACATACATGTTTTTGCTATCAGGCCAAGGGTGTGTACGAGAAGGTTGGTGAGGCCACAGAAACCGCTCTGACCTGTCTGGTGGAGAAGATGAACGCCTTCGACACCGACACCCACAACCTGTCCAAGATTGACAGGGCCAACGCATGCAACTCTGTGAGTGACATCGACTCCCTAAACTCCAGACGCTGCAGATTTCCACCGCTCCTTCTCAGACGGCTTCTGAGTCTCTGTCTGTCTCTTTGTTGTATCAGGTGATCAAGCAGCTGATGAAGAAGGAGTTCACCCTGGAGTTCTCCAGAGACAGGAAGTCCATGTCTGTCTACTGCACCCCCAACAAGTCCCGGTCCTCCATGGGCAAGATGTTTGTCAAGGTATAACTGCAGGTCTGGGTTCCTATGCAGGTCTGGGGGAAAGTATGACAAATGAATGTGATCATTTCCAGGTTCTGCAACGTAATCCCAGTCCCAATACACATATAACTACACTTTTATGCAGCTGGAGATGCATTGTTGTTTCATATATTGTGACATCTGTAGCTGCCCTTTTGATTCTATGTCAATCCCCCATAATATTCTTTCCATTGCCCCCTCTGTTCTACCCCCCAGGGTGCCCCAGAGGGAGTTATTGAGAGATGTACTCATGTCAGAGTGGGCAACAGCAAAGTGCCCCTCAGCCAAGGCATCAAGGACAAGATCCTGTCCGTGATCCGGGAGTACGGGACAGGCCGTGACACCCTGAGGTGCCTGGCACTGGCCACGCGAGACAGCCCACCCAAGATGGAGGACATGATGTTGTCTGACACCGCCAAGTTCTCTGAATATGAGGTGAACTGTCATTTAATTTCTGGCATAATTATGTTGGTGACGTTTGGTGGTGATGTTCTTCTGCACTCCCGTAATTCTAATCATCCATCATCAATCATGTCTTTGTTTTCGCGGGTCCAGTCTGACCTGACCTTCGTAGGCTGCGTCGGCATGCTGGACCCTCCCAGGCAGGAGGTCGCCGCCTCCATCAAGCTGTGCCGCCAGGCTGGCATCCGCGTCATCATGATCACCGGGGACAACAAGGGCACAGCTGTGGCCATCTGCCGCCGCATCGGCATCCTGAATGAGGACGATGACGTCGACCGCATGGCCTTCACCGGCCGCGAGTTTGATGACCTCTCTCCTTACGAGCAGCGTGAGGCTGTGACCAATGGCCGATGCTTCGCCCGCGTTGAACCCTCCCACAAGTCCAAGATCATTGAGTTCCTGCAGGGATTCGATGAGATCACAGCTATGGTACGTTTAAATACTGCCAAAAGTGGCCATAAACAAGGTCCAAGCCCAGAACATTCAGAGCTATGCTTATTAGGAAATAGTCTGTTTTCCACCTTTGTGTTTCTTTATTTTGGATGTTTGGTTGACTGGACTTAAATCCAACTCCAGGTAGCTTCAACTTGCAGATACGCTGTTGTCCATGATCATGTTTATGCTGTTGATGTTGACATTGTTCCTGAGCCAAAGGAATGTCTTCTAACACCATGTTTCTCCACAGACAGGTGATGGCGTGAACGATGCCCCTGCCTTGAAGAAGGCAGAGATCGGCATCTCAATGGGCTCTGGCACCGCCGTGGCCAAGTCCGCCTCTGAGATGGTGCTCGCCGATGACAACTTCTCCTCTATCGTTGCCGCCGTTGAGGAAGGCAGAGCTATTTACAATAACATGAAGCAGTTCATCAGATACCTAATCTCCTCCAACGTGGGGGAGGTCGTCTGGTGAGTCTCCTCTCACTTTATGATCCCTTTGGTCCAGCTAGGTTGCAGCGTAACTGGATACTTACATGTTCTTTACCCAACATCTAATGCTGTATGACCAGCCTCGCTCCAGTGTGTCAGTACAGCTGCTAACTGGAATATCTCTCTGGACAGCATCTTCCTTACCGCTGCTTTGGGCTTTCCTGAGGCTCTGATCCCAGTTCAGCTGCTGTGGGTCAACCTGGTGACCGATGGCCTCCCTGCCACCGCCCTGGGCTTCAACCCCCCTGATCTGGACATCATGGACAAGCCTCCCCGCAATGCTAAGGAGCCGCTGATCTCCGGCTGGCTCTTCTTCAGATACTTGGCCATTGGAGGTTTGTTAATGATGACTCGGCGGTCCTGTAGTACTCAATGGGCAGGGCATGGTACTAACACTACCAGGGCTACCCATGCCAACATCAATGTACTGATCATGCTACTGTTAAGAGATTTAGATAGAAGTAACCACAGCGGCATATGTTACTTAAAGGGTAACTTAGGTATTTTTCAACCTGGACCCTATTTTCCCATGGCCGTGTCTATGTGACACATGGGAACTAGAATTTTTGAAATGGTCCAGTATTGACCGAGCCCATAGCTGTTAGCGCTTAGCTTAGTGAATCCGTCTGAAACGCAAGGCTTCGGGGCATACATCTATGTCCTCAAAAGTTTTTTGTTTTTTTTTTTGCCACTGAAAGGCTCCGATTGTTGTTATAAGTGTCTGATAGCTGTTGTTGTGCTACAAGTGGATGCTAACACGATAACAACAGACCAGGTCAAGCGAAAGGAAAGGAAAAACGTTGGGATCCTGTCAGACACTTATAACAACAATCGGAGCCTGTCAGTGGCAAAAAAAGAAGCTTTTAGAGGACGTACATGTAGATTCGCACTTGCCCCGAAGTCTCGCATTTCAGACGAATTAGCTAAGCTAAGCGCTAACCACTAGCAGCTACAGGCTCGGTCAATACTGGACCATACAATACAATACAACAATACACAGCTGCACGTGTAGACAGGCAGCGAGACAGCGAAGAGTAAACAAAGCAATGGCTAAGGTAGAATCAAACCTGTACAACACACACTTTAATTTAATGCCATTAAATTAAATTCCCATGTCACGTAGACACACGTATCCATGGGAAAATAGGGTACACGTTGAAAAATACCGAAGTTACCCTTTAACATGGTATCAGAAGAATCTGTAATCTACCATCCTGTAGTTTACTCAGGTAATCTATGGTAATGTGTTGTTTTTGCTCTAGGCTACGTGGGCGCCGCCACTGTGGGAGCTGCTGCCTGGTGGTTTACAGTTTCTGAAGATGGACCCCAGATCACCCTGTACCAGCTGGTGAGTCTGCCCTCCTGGGAGCTCAACCTTCACCTCCCTTTAGCCGTCTGCTGTCCCCTGACTCCCCCTGTCCCCTCCCTGCTGTCTCCTGACTCCCCCTGTCCTCTCCCTGCTGTCCCCTGATCCCCCTGTCCTCTCCCTGCGGTCTCCTGACTCCCCCTGTCCTTCTCTCCTGCAGAGCCACTTTCTCCAGTGCTCCCCAGACAACCCAGATTTCGACGGCCTGGACTGCCACGTGTTCGAGTCCCCCTACCCCATGACCATGGCCCTGTCTGTGCTCGTCACAATTGAGATGTGCAACGCTCTTAACAGGTGAGTGGCTGCAGAGAGAAACTCTTCTGTCCTCTAAGGATAATTTATATTCAGTGGGTGACAGGCAAACTGTACAGCAGAATAAATTAAGTGCCATCTGTGGTCACCTTTTCCGTCTCCTCTCCAAAGTCTGTCGGAAAACCAGTCCCTGCTGCGTATGCCTCCCTGGGAGAACGTTTGGCTGCTGGGGGCCATCTGCCTCTCCATGTCCCTCCACTTCCTAATCCTTTATGTGGAGCCTCTGCCGGTAAGTGTCGCACCTAAGAATAACTCTGCAACAACGTCATATTTTGAAAATATATTATTCTGGAGGAAAAACAAAACTCAAAAATGAGCTGACTGGCCTCATCATGCTTGGTGTGGTACATACAAATGCCTACTGAAGGACATAGTATGAGCTCCAGACATTATATGGTTTCTGTTGCCCCCTAGTGGTTGTATATCTTCATTACTATGTGTGGCTACCTGTAAATAAATGTGATATAATTAAGTGGGTAGATGCATATGAAGTGGCTATGTGGCACATAAGCCTCCTCCTCATGTTCATTACCTTAGCTCATGTTATGCTAAGTGACACATGTTCTGCTCTGTCCCCAGGTCATCTTCCAGATCACCCCTCTGGATATGACCCAGTGGATGATGGTGCTGAAGATGTCCCTGCCCGTCATCCTGCTGGACGAGCTGCTAAAGTTTGCAGCCAGGAACTACCACGAATCTGGTAAACAGCTGGACAAGCCAGCCAGCAAGGGCTGCCCCTTGTCTGCATGTACGGAGGGCATCTCCTGGCCCTTCGTGGCCATCTCCCTCCCCCTGGTGTTGTGGATCTACAGCACCGACACTAACGTGTCTGCCATATTTTGGCCCTGACTGACTCCAGTACACTACCCTCCCCGTGCACCAGTGTGAAGTGGACATTAACACACATGTCTAACACAATTACATTAACTTTGAACAACTACGCCAACTATATCATGAGCTCCAGTCAACACTTGTTCTGACAGACACGATCCGTCTGTCAGATCATTGGTATTAAGGACGTTTTCACCATTTTTGTTATTTGTCCTGTTTTATTTTTCGGGTAGGCGTATTTTAATGACTTGAGGTCAGCCATTATGTCGATGTCTTAATTTCCCATCAAGCATTCCATCAAACCTTTCTTTGTTTTGATCCCCTTTTTTTGAACAAGGAAGAGGCCCACCATGTAGTAGCTGTCTATTGAGCTGTACAGAGAATTTACACTATTTTATGATAATTAATGTTTTTGTAATTTTGGGAAGGGACGTGGGGACAAGAATTAAGGGAGTGCAGGAGAGTAATTCAGTTCAAATTGATTCTTTGGACAGTAATATCTGGACGTGGACATGGATATATTTACCCTGGCATCAACTCCATTTTTGAGCTCCATGTATCTTGGATCATGTTCATTCATTATTTTCAGGATTAGGCAGAACACGGCTACCTCAATGCTGTTGATATGACCATTACTACCCATTTGTCTCAATAACTATTTCATAAATCTTGTCATATTGCGTGTTGAGGTATGCACCAATTTGTTTTGCAGCAGACATGGCCTAAAACCCTCACACACATGTAATGTTATTTTTAAAAGCCTTTTTAAGTTAAAATATATTGTTTTTTATGTTCTTTGAGGGAAGAGAGGACACATGTAAATGTTACCTTAGTTTGATTCAAAGCAATTTTTTTGATATAGACTGTCGCTAAACTTGTTTACTTGAAGAAAACACATTGTCTTTCTTTCTAGGTTCACTTTTTAAGATTCAGTCTCAATTTGCAGTCTTAATCTTAAATATTAAGTACAATAATCTATATAATTTATGTATAATGTGCACATACTGTACTTGAATATGTAAAAAGGCACCAAGAAGCTGATAGTCGTTATCAGTTGAGCACAAAATGGACAATTTTTCAGAGGTTCTTTGCCACAACGCTGGTCGTGCTACTCTGGAAGGCTGAAAGGCTTGTTGGTGGAGGAGTCTGTATATCTGTACATAACACACCAAGTAATATCTGTATGTATAGTTATTTTTTTTTCCTGTTCAAAATGCTCCATTTCCTTTTACACTAGTTTACTTGAGCGTGTTCGTAGGCTTAGGTAGGTATTCGTGCATGCCAGCTCCAATAATACCAGGCCAGTGAGCGCTTGAGTTTCCTGAAACCTAACTGTCGTTTCTTCCAACGCCTTCCACCCATTTACCAGCGTGAGTACCCTTCCCTGCATGCCCACCAGTGCTCTCCCATCTTTACATGGTTGCACACCCAGCTCTGTAGTCTGGTATTGCTCATGTTCAGGCTACTGAAAAGAAGGGTTTTGTTGCCTTGAAATGACAGCAATAACAGCTTTCATATTATTTTGATAGTACAAGAGCGAGAGAGAAAATCAAGGCAGTGTTTGATTTTAAAATGCTTCCAAAATGTCACCAAGTGCCAGGTACACACTGTTGAACTAAGGGCCAGTAGTTATCTTTGTGATTGTAGAGTGAAGAGCCATTGGCAGCAAGATTTGGCAACTGGCAGACATTGAAGTGCCCCAGGGCATTGTGGGGGTTTCTAACAGCTTGTATTTTGTCCCATTACTCTGCTTGCACAAGGCACGGCCTTTCACATTTGCTCTCTATATAAAAGGAAGCATTAGATAAGTTAAAATTATGTGCTGCTCAGCGTCTCATGTTATATGCTTTTACCTGAGCCTGTAATCCTTATATCGGTCCGTTGATTTGGTTCTCTGTCTCTTTTTCCCCTCTGCAGCTAAGGCTGAGTAAGCCCACCTCTACTCTAAATTCCTTGCAGAAACTGTAAGGTTTTGTTTTCCTGTTGTGCATGTGTGTTTTGAGCAGCACCACATCTTCCAAGATCTGCATGTCGGTTAAGAAATACAATCAAAGACATGGCTCAAAGTTCATAAGTCATTTTTTATTGAATGGGCATCAATTATTAAATGTTTGATTCAAACTAGCCAATCCCACGTCCTCAGTCCTTCCATCCTCCTGCATGAAGAGCCTTAGATCCATCTAGAGGACAATTCTCATGCCGTCTTTGTTGACTAACATTAGTAACATGTACAGTTATTGTACAGGATTCCATGGTGCATGTCCTCTGAATCAGCCATCTGTTTTACCAGATCTGTGTAATAGGCAATGTATTGCTGGTAAATAGACTAGACATACGTCGAATAGTACAAATGTTAAATAAGCTCAAAAAACCTGTCATCTTTCCTAAGGAAATACTTACTGGGATATGTAAAAAAAAAGACTGTTGCTTTGCGCTGAGATGTGCAACATGCAGCAGATTTTGCAGTATCTGGGAAGGCGGAGGTGTGACGATGCAGACAGTCCCTTCATTGGCATGTTTGCCAAACTGCTGTACTGTAAATTCAGAGATGACGATTGTACAATGTATCACATGAATTGTGGTTTCAGGTAAATAAAACTTATACATGAACTGATTTCACCTCTGCTATTTGAAGAGTCCCTGTCCTAAATGTTTCTCGCGTCATTAAGATTAAGTATTCTATATATTTAGCATATTTTGTGTTGTCTACCACTGCATTTAGGGAGGAATCATGACTAAAACATGGCAACTGACAATATTTTTATTATACAGTTTAAAAATATGTACAAAACATTATATATAAACATTTGTCTTGAAATGGTTAAGTAACATGTCACAACTCAAGAATGTGTCAATCATGGGGTTAATCTTTGATTTACAAAGAAAAGGCAGAGACGGGAAAACATCGTACACCAAAATAATGAGAAGCAGACACGTAATACAAAACGAGTTCTGATGTGACAGAACTAAAAGGAACACTTAAAGCAAAAATATATTACATTATCTTTTTTTGACAGATCTGTTAGACTATCAGACAAGAAGCAAAGTCATGGCAAATCCTCACATGTCTTGCAGCTTCTGTGGCAAACTGGGGGCCAAGCACCAAATTAAAACCCTTGTATTTCCCCACACACACACTTTAGAACATAATTGCATTTGCCCTGGACACTATTTTCCTTCATACTGATAAGTTCTTCCACAATCACACCAGCTGCTTCACTGCTGAGCTACTTAAGTCTTGCTTGGCTTGGTGTGGCTCTCAAGTACGGTCCTGTAAGGTCAATGGACAAACCCCCAAAGCTGTTTCAACATATTGACACTTATGTATAACTTAACTTTCACTATTTATGTTGCACTGCTTTACACAGCTGCACGTGTAGACAGGCAGCGAGACAGCGAAGAGTAAACAAAGCAATGGCCAAAGTAGAATCAAAACTGTACAATAAACACTTTAATTGAATTGAATGTCTTTACCAACATGACTCATAACAGACTGAGCATCATTATGTTGAAAAAGACAAACTTAGGAGCTTTTAAGTTTTGTCCATTGACCGTACATGGCTGTATTGGAGAGCCGCACTCAGGCAAGCAAAACGTAAATAGCGCTCAGGGAAGCAACTGACAAAGTTTTGGTCAGAATTGATCATTTAGATGAAAGCAAATAGGAAAATAGGGCCCAGGTGATAAATGGCTGGAGTTATGCTTTAAGATACATTCTCCATCACTGGAGTCCTGCTGTAGGACCTCAGACTGCAGACCTGCGCATCAGTTCATCCAAGGATGCAAATATGGATATTTGGATGTGACGTCTTGGCCATTTTACAACCCTGGTGGAAGAAAGATTCCCACAGGCTGCAGAGCATTAGTAGATAGTAACGACCGTACAACCTTCACTGGCCCGTCTGGGCTCGGGCTCTGGGTCACTGCATGCCGAACCACTGCTCCTGATCCGCCCACTGGGCTGCTTCACTGTCGCTGCCCTCCAGGTCTCCGTCCTCTCCGCTGCCCTCCATGTCGTCTCCGTCCAGCTCCACTGTGGCATCCGTGGGACTCTCCTCCTTCTCCATCTTCTGCATGCCTTCCAGAGACTTCTGGTCATTTGGATCCAGGCTTGTAAAGAAATCAAGAAGAGAAACACACAGATTGAGAGTACATACATTGCTGCTCAAAGTTTGTGGTTTGATTGGTAGACTGCTGTTCAACTTACAGTGTCTACATCATAAAGCAGTAAAAATATGACTTATGCACATATTTCAGCACTTTCACATTACAAGCTTAATATGGTTTTATAACATCAGTACCTACATGTTTTGTAAAGCTGGAAACTCACAGCATCAGAGACTAAACATGACAGGACATTTAAATCTATGGTTACCTAAGTGCTATGCTGTACTGGTCCATGGCTTCTTGGTAGTCGTTGACCGCCACCAGGAAATCTCCCAGCATTCTGTGCAGGACGCAGTCACTCTGATTGGCCAGGGCATTCCGGAGGAGAGCAATCCCCTCTTCATATTTCTGTTCCCGGCCTTCAAAGAACAAAGGACAATTTCCATATGTAGCTTGAGTTCCTTTGTTATTGAATATATTTCAATTTCTGCACAGCAAATGTGGGAATGAAATATATTCAATAACAAAGGAACTCAAGCTACATATGGAAATTGTCC
>CABFOS010056077.1:9628-20106 GCA_900660315.1 Diretmoides pauciradiatus | reverse complement strand
TCACGTTTTATGTCAAATATCCACTGCTATCTTCCTGTGAACAGAACAAACTCCAGTCTGGTTGCAGGAGAACACGACTCCAGGGCCCTGCACGGGGAAACCTTAACTACTAGTTCAAATTGAAATTTTAATCATGTTAAGATAAGAAGCTGTAGCGCACTTCCCCATTAGCAATGCAGCACTGAATATGTCATGGCACACAAGAGGCGCAAAAAAAAGTCTTAATTTTAATTGCATGTCTTTTGCGTCCACTAAATGCCCGGACGCACAGACACACGTGGCTTCAAGTTACATATAGGTCTACCGCTAATGTCTGAACGCATAAAATTATCAGGGTGAGCAAACAAGCACCATCGACGTTTGTAAGAGCAGAAAAACAGTGAGGAGCAATGTAATTTAACTTGTGCAAAACCAATCGACGGGCTTCGCTTTCAACCGAGTCAATGCGGGTTTTCCTCTGTGGCCGGGTGCTGCATTGTTTCTGAGCAACAGAGCTTCTCCGACGCTAAAGTGAAGCCCTGACGGGGAAGACAGCTAATCTAAAGCAGACATTTTAAAGCACCCTGTCTTTGGGGGATGAAGATGAGCAGATGACAAGTGAAATGTGCGCAGGGCAGCAGTGCTTCTAAACTGTAATGAACTGACCTAACATTTACCCAGGGAGGCTTGAAGGATGAGGAGTCTTGCCTCTAGATTTCCTGCTCCTGTTGACAGAAACTTTTTGGGGTAAATTGGCCCATTTGTTAACTTACCCTTTATATGATCAGAGGCTTGGCAGGAAAAACACCAACTCTGGATTACTACTTACTTATGATACTTAACGAACTGCTAACGTGTTAGCGTGTGCACAGGACAGAGAAATCTCCCAGAGACACAAGAGATGATTTTGGTGGTTCTGCTATCCAAACAAATACAAGTAAGGTGACTCAAGAGCTCAAAAAGTCGATGTAGTTCTTTAAGCTAAGACCAATTTGTAAATGCGTATTAGTCTGGAACCTCTCAGTTCATTTTTAATTTCCAAGGGGCATTATCAACGGATGCAAGTGGACAGACCTACAACCAATCACAGCAACGACACGTGTGCTCTGATTGACGTGTAGAATTAAACTTTTACCAAATCCCGTCAGAAGTACGGCAAACATCTTTGTGATCAACAAAAGCTTTAAGTGCAGTTGTTTGTTCTTTTAGAGAAAATATACCGTCCAGTTTGTTGAATACTGTCGCGATAGTGGATTCAACAGACTGTTCCACATCAACGGCAGCAATCTCGGTTGTTTTTGAAAACACCTCAACGGAGTTCCTCTGTCAGTCATCGTATCAAACCCGCCCTTTATTAGATAAATGGTTGTGATTGGCCCGGCCATTTTCAGGACGGGTGTAAATCTGTCTGAACGGGAGGGGGACCAGACCAATCTGACAGAGCAAAAATAAAACATGACCTCGCGGATTTGTCGGGTTCCCAGGCTAGTGATGCAGCAGGCAGCGGGTTCAGCACAGCCTGGCATGGTATTATCAATAGTGGTAATAATAATATTATTGATTAGGCTGGTCCATTTGTCTGTTCATCCGTTCCTTCATTGTCAAACAATGGCAATCGAATCTGGCATTTCTTTTTGATGTAGTAACATAAAAATGAGGCTGTCACGCTCTGAAAGCATGTTAGTGAACTACAGTTACATGTACAATAGTTCATTGCAGCTATGAGAGAGCACATGGTGTTGGCCGTAGCCAATTTGTTATTACTACTGTTATATTTGCTTAACTGAAGCAGCGATAACAAGGAGGGAGTATAATAGTTCAGGTAGCAGTAGTTATGTAATGCTAGCCCCATTAGCTCATACTAAAGTGAGAGACGTTAGACATCGGGCTCGCTAAATGAAATGTCAATAACAATGCAGCTTAATGCCTTAAACAATGTGCCTCAATTCCCCGGTGCTCCTCTATAATGCCTCCCCATTATCACCTTGTTATGGTCTCTCCATTCTCTTTTCTACCCCTGCTTTCTGAAACCTCCCTGTCTTCCCACCGACTCCACTCCCCTACTCACCGCTCGGTGCTGCTGCACCTGCTTGTGGTTGGTGATGACCTGCCGGATGCCGTTGACGAAGCCGCTCTGGTCGTTGGGGATAAGGCCCATGAATATCCTCTTCTTGGATGAGTAGAGCAACATCAGCACCCGCACCTCACAGGGGGAGGTGGTGTGGGGGAAGTGGACGCAGCCAGCCTGCAGGGAGGGTCAAATGTGGTCATGACATGGGACCCTTCATGATTATAGCATGTGTTTGGGCTTGGGGGCATCGCCACGTCTTAAGCTCCATTGCTAAATAAAACATATCAGTTTTTTTTAAATGAATGCAAATGGTATTATCTTAATTCATACGGTGCATTCCCTGGGCCATAAATCAAATTCAGGCAAAGAGACAGAGCTCAGCTCCACCGAATACTATTAATGCCTCTGCTATTTCTCAATGGTATGACCTGATTAACATTCAGAGACAATGCACCATGCTGACAAAACCCCCTATCATTATGCTAGCCTCCTGGAACTGAATCAAACTAAACAATTAAAAGTTGTTGTTTTTTCTATACCGATGGCAAAGCTTGTTTGAAATCCTATTATCTAGCTTGTCAGTGACTAAATGTGTAGCCTGGTGCCCCCTCTACAGTCTCAGCACAGCACTGCAACTCAGCCTCATATTCAGAGTCCATCCACTGGACCGACACGGGACTTGCACGCAGTTGCGTCTTGTGGAGAAGATACTGAGGTATACTGAATGATGGATACGCTGGGTAAAACATGACTAGGTCAAAACCTAGCATGAGGCTGGACCGTGTGCACTGTCCCTCATGCCTCTTGGCGCATGAAGAGCTGTTTTCTGTTTCTAGGCACACTTGAATGCATCGTAATGTATTACAGCGAAAGTCGACCAATGGTGTAACCCTCCGCCAAACACTGGAATTTCCTAGCCTGAATGGTACATTCATCACACCGTGACATCGCCAAATGCCCAAATTTCCAGACAAAAAGGACAACTTACAAAACCATTGGCCATTATACGGTACAGGCCTTTCAGTGACTCCATGTCTTTGTTGGTGAAGAGAAACTGAACCATTCGAGAGTTCCTGAAGAGGTGACCTAAGGTTGTCTACAGAGAGAGAGACTTGGATTTAGTTATGCATCATTCCTGCAAACGAGAGCCACCGTAACCCAACCCCACGCCGGGAGAACAGCCTCACCAATAGCTGCTGTGGAATCAGCTGCATGATGAGCTTCTGTGGCCACTGGTCGGTGTTTCTGTTCAGAGGACAGCAATGTTAAATGTTGAATTGGGTGCATGCAAATAAGGGCCGCAATAAACCACGCATTAGAGCAGATAAGATCAGGTCAGGCCATATCAGGCTACTCACAGATTCTCTCCTTGGTTGACCTGCACCTGGCACGGCAGAGAGCGAGTCAGTTTGGTGGCTGAATCCATAGATGAGGCTTTCGGCTTCTGGAAAAGAGACGCCAGGACGTTACCTCAAGGCACCTGCAGGTTTCGTTATGCCACCTAGAATTTAATCTAAGATCAGTTTAAAAATAAAAGAAACAGGCTGGCAACCCCAGGCCTATTTCCATGGAACTGCTAATGAATGCTCTTCATGTATAAATGGAATAACAGGAACAAGAAGAAGAATAACAGGAAACTATTTGTTGAGGGACATGAAGTCCAACTGTGTTTAGTTAAGTAAATAAGATGAGAAAAACATGTTATATGCATATTGTACTACTAACCCTGTTCTGTATCAATCTACGAGTAGAGATGCAGCACAGAAAATAAGACATTTTAAGGCCTTGAATTTAGACCTTTAAAGAACCTGCTGCTGCCCTGGAACATGAAGGATTGTCCTGTCAACAAAGGAATACAACTTTCCAAGGGGGGTCAATGCACCGACCCCGCCGGGAAAACAGCCGACATCATTCATCTTCAGGGCATCGATACAGGATCAACGCTTAATCAATCTGTATTAGTCAGGCCCCAATACAAACATAATCCTACTCTGATAACCCAACACATCGAATTAACAAGTTACCGCACAGTTCAATGGGAAAAGCCTTTTTAAGAAATAATCGATTACATTTTTATTTTGAAAGCACAATATTTACGATAATGTCATCAGGGCTCCAGCTTTTATAATCAACTATTTCTTCAACTGTGTTTTAACATCACAGTTCACTGGAGAAGAATCACTGATGATGCTGAAAGCCTAATGAGGTGAACAGGTGGAGGAAGTAGTAAGAGTAAGAGCAGTGTTTCACAAGCTACCCACACAGTTTTTTTTTGGGGGGACTACAAGTTTGCAGAGACAAGACTTAGGTTTTCATGATCCCATCATACTCAGATCACTCAGAATGAGACCAGAGTCAATAGAGGCAATTCAGCCAGTTCAAACACAAACACTTGCAGGGCTCATGAGTGTCATATAAAAGCAATTAACATGCATTCCTCTCAGCGCTGCAGCTGTCAAGCAAATCAATGTTTTCACCTTGAGTAGTAGAGAGGCAAAATAATATGCAATTAATCATACTGTACGATAATCAATGACAGGTTATTATTAGACTTACCACAGTGATGGGGCCGAGGCGGTGGTGACTGCAATATGTTGGCTAGGCTGACTTTCACCTCAGACAGTATGCTAATGGTAAATGGATCTGTATTTGTATAGCGCTTTTATCCAAAGCGCTTTACAATTTATACACTTCACATTCACCCATTCACTCTCACATTCATACACCGACTGCGGCAGCAACCATGCAAGGCACCAACCTGCTCGTCGGGAGCAGTGAGGGGTTCAGTGTCTTGCTCAAGGACACTTCGACACGCTACCCGGAGGAGCCTCGAACCGGGAACCCTCCGATTCCCAGGCGACTGCTCTACCAACTGAGCTATTGCCGCCCCATGTATGAAGGGTTTCATTCCAAAACACTGTGTAGGCCTATTTACTTTTAGGAAAAAAAGTACTTCTTGAAATTCAGTCGTCAATATCTGAAGATCACAGAGGATTCCATCATCAAAAACATGAAACTATGCTGCAAGCAAAGACCTTAGGATGACTTCCACCTTTCATTGAGACAGAATAGGCATCGGTTTTAGAACAGGCATCAGTTTGGAATGAAAACTCTTCTTACGTCATTATAAGTTGTAGTATTACCTCTTGCCACTCCAGAACGCCACTCCATGCTACAATCTTATTGGCTCCTTGCTGCTGGCCAATTGGATTGGCGTTGCCCTGAGCTCCAGGCACACCAGGCTGTCAAGGAAAGAGAGGAGGGGATAAGTTGTCTACTAATACAGTTTAGGAATAGAATAGAATCTCTGTCAGTGGGAAATTCAGATGCACTAATACAAAGAAAAAAAAAGAAGACTAATAAATTATGTTCACTTATGCACAAATATAAGCATGTTGGTCTGTAGAACTGTTTAAACTTGACCATTAGCTGTCAGATGCGTGGTGTTACGGCATCACAGGTCAGTCTCGCTCTGGGGACAGAGGCATTTATATTCGCAAATAATAATGCCATTTACATGACTTTCATATCTGTGCAATTACCCTCCAAAAGGCTCCAAACTGATCTGGAGACAGTTCAACTACTCAAGAGTGTTGACTATGACTGACAACAGGCATCTTATCAAAACACAATACGACGAGACAGGAAACGTGTCTTCCCCTGCAAATGATTCAGTCGCCCTCAAGCTCAGTCTGCTATGGAACAATGCAAATACACTTTGAATTGACACCATTTGAATTATCTGGTGGTGTATTTTTTCTTCTTTTTTGGCATTTGAGGAGCATGATATTGGTTGATTGTACGAACTATGCAGTTATACCTTGTGTCAGTCAGTAAACAAATGAAAAAGCCGGAGGGGAGAAAACAGTAGTTCAAAAAAGGTGGAAAATCCAATTAGGCCACTGATGGTCCTGGGGGTAAATCTGCAGAGCAGAGTAGCTGGATATCTGCACCAAATTTCATATCCCTACAACTTGCGATTTAGAAGATGCGAACAGTATCATTTTGAAAATGTTGAGATGCATCATTTCAGGTTTTGCCAAAATCTGATCAGCAGTGTGAGATATTGTGTTTGACAATGAAGGAACGGACGAACAGACAAACGGACCAGCCTAATCTATAATATTATTAGTACCACTATTGATAATACCATGCCAGGCTGTGCTGAACCCGCTGCCTGCTGATTGGCTGTGGGTTGCTGCTGAGGTGGCGCCTGTTGCTGCTGATTGGGTGGAGGCTGCCCCTGGGGCGGGACTTGCTGCTGCTGCTGTTGACTGGGAGGAACCTGTTGCTGTGGCATCATGGGAGGGGTTGTCGTGGTGACAGTCGATAAGCTGGGCTGGCCAGACGGCGCCAACTTGACCCCGGCGACAGATGGGAGAGTCGGCTGGCTGCTGAACGGAGGACCTTGATTGACTATTCCTGGGACTGGAGGAGGCAGACGCAAGACAAATAGAGAGGAGGAGTTTGCAAAGCGCAGCACACGTACAGATCAACAAGGAGTATGACTGAGCCGCAGGCGGCCATTGTGGCAAAAAAAACATATCGTTCCTCTCTCACTTTAGCTCTGATTCCTGATTCCTTCTATTTCTTACTCGTTCTGAAGTGATCACTATTGGAATATTGTAATGTAAATCTTAAAAACTGATACGGTTGTTTAAAAGCCTGTTTGCACACAAACAGAGGACATACTTTAAAGGCAGGGTAGGTCATTTTGTTCGGAGACACTTTTTGTTATATTTGTTGAATTTTTCTGGACATCCTGATAGCGCTCAATAATACAAGATATCTGAGACTAAAATGAAAAAAATCCGATATCTCTAGCGGGCGCAAGACTGGAAAAACTACGTCCAATCATTGCATTCGGTCCAAATGCCTGTCTATGTACCATGAAATGATTGGACAAAGTACCTGTCTGTCTACCTACCTACCTAATAGTAGTGCGCGTTCGTGTTTCGGGAGAGGGGCTTTGGAGGGAGGGCTTATTTTTCCGAACTCTACGCTATTTTTCAAACTTACCTACCCTGCCTTTAATGTAATACACACACACAGACACACACACACAAGCTTTGCTGACAGAAAACGGTGTTGACAAAGGCCCGCCGACTGCAGGCCGGGTAACTCACAGCGGCTCTTCTGGTTGTTGGCTGCCTCCACGGCCATCTGTGCAGCCGCCTGAGCAGCAGTCATGGAAGGTGGATTCTGGCAGGAGGCAGATTAAAGGAAGACAATGCTGGGTAAAACGTTTTAGGAGGGAGCGTCAACACCACTGTCTGAAACCCAGCCAAAAGAAACAGCCAATAGGAAGTACGTTCCTGGGCGGCCTTACTCGGTGGTGCTGGTCCTTAGTCATTACCTGATAAGTGTGAGCTGCGCTGATGGGTGTAGGGGCCTGTGACGCTACCCCGAGAGGCTGGCTGACAGGAAGGGGCTGAGGGGGGAGAACAGGCTTGAGTGGACCGGGTCCTCCGCCGGAAGAAACTGGAGACAGACAGTGGGAACAGCTCCTGTCATCAAACTGCTCGCTACTGCTTAGGTTGGATCAAGTGCAACTTAATGAGTCTTTTTTCAACCACCAGGTTGTATATAATCTATTGAAACATATCCTCGTTGTCGGACGCAACCCCATTCTTGTGCCGTGTGACGTTTCTCACCAGGAAGTGCGATGCCTCTGACTAAGACCATGTGGAAGGGGTCTTGGCTGTAGTCGGGATGGGGTTCCCCTGCTCCTCCTACGGGTGATGCCCTCTCATACAGCGCTCTTAGAGCTGGCAGTTTTCGAGGAGCCACCACAGAGAAGTGAATTCCTCTCTGAGAAATATGACAGACCTGAGTTAGCGTATCATCGCAAAGTGGCTTTGAGGAAATGCATTTACTTTCTTTAGGCTGTTTACCTGACTAAATCAAACGTACAGCCCATCCATGATACCCCTTCATACAATACGTATCGCAACAGTAACCACACAGTCATTTCCTTGCCTACATAATGTATATCTCAGAAGTTACTCACATCTCTGATGATCTTGACCAGGTTGTCTGCTGTGCAGCCGGTGTAGCTGACACTCTCCACAGCAGGAAGCAGGTATGGAGGAGAGTTACACAGCAGCACACACACCTTGTGGGTCTGGCCTCTGGCAGTGGCACAGACAGAGAAAATGAGATGCTTGGATGTCCAAAACCAATAGCGTGCTGCTGCACATGTAAAGGGTGCTAGCAGCAGGGCTTATGTCAGGTTTTCACAGTGCTCAAAACTCAAGCTGTTGCAGTTTGGTCCCCCTCGACATTTTTGCCAAGCCAAACTGGGCCGTCTGTACACTGCTTTCATATTTAGCCCAATGAACTACTATTTCAATTTCAGCAATAATATTACAGTTGCCATTCAAATAAGAAAGTTGAATTATCCAAAAACTAGACAGGACTTTCTCTCACGCTGAGCTAGTCAGTCGACTTTGTCCAGGTGGAAGTTGAACCACTACTTTTTATGGAGCGACTGGATGAACTTGATCATTCACACAGAAGCTTACAGGCAAAACAAATTATCCTGATTAATGAAGACGGTGTGACAGAAAGGTAATATAATAAGTGTTGTATCGAATTACTGCAGAGAGAAAGAAATAAAGTAACATTACTTTTTTGCAACAAGCCCAACACTGGTGGAAAGTGACTCAAATGGGTGACAGTGTGGCGTGAAACATCAAGACTGCCTTACATTTGCTCCCTCATCTTCTTAAAGTCATCAAAGAGCTGCAGGGCCACAGCGAGTCCCTCGGCAATCAGACTACAGCTCTCTGCTCCACCTCCCATGAACCTGTATTGACAAAAAGGGGTGCGTTCAATACTTATAGAAATTCATGCGTGTTGTCTAGGTACATCCGTGCTTCGATAACACAAAAAGCAGCGTGAAAGGCACAAGAATGGCAACAATGTAATAATCGATTGGTTTTTGACAACATACTGGATGCTGTCGATCCAAGAAACAAACTCGAAGGCAGAGCTGGTTGGTGCATGGCACTGCACATACGACTCAGGAGCACAGTCCACTGTGTTGAACACCACCAGGCCATACTGTGTACCTCCATACTAGGGGGGCAGAGGGAGAGGGGGTATTTTGATTGCAATGATAACAAAAAGCTTTTAGTTGTCGTGAATGAATGACAATGAATATAAGGAGAAAATTAAATACAAAACAGAGAAAACTCACATCTCCACCAAAGTCTGTCTCTGCCGGGGGCCCCCCATTGAAGTATCTGTGGTAAATTAAAAACAAAACACCAAAGTCAGGACTCAAGAGAAGCGAAACTTTAACAAAGGAGAGGTTTTCCGGTGCACTTACTCAATAGCAGGCAGTATGTAATTTTTTCGGAGAGATTCAAAGTAGGGTCCAAGGTTTGCCGTCCCTTCAATGACAAACACCACGTCTGCCACCTGGTTGGCCCCAGGCTTGGTGGACGGCTCCATGAGTGCCACCATGGGTCTGGGACATAAGTGACGGAGATTCCGGACACTAAAAACAGAAACACCCCAACAACCGATAAGGATGCCGAGCAGCACTTCAATAAAACAACACACCATCTGTTACAAGGTCAACCTGCAAAAAAGATGTAATCTTGTTATTGTGGTTGAATTAAGACTCGAGGAGGCAAAGGTTTCTTTAAGGCATGCAAGGATCTTTATTAAAAAAGATTGAGTAAGTCTGTACAGAACTGAGCAAAAACTTAAAAGTACATTACCCTTTATACCATATATGATGCAGATGAAGACATATTTTCTGTCCCGTTATCCCATCCTCATTAACAATGTCCTTAAGTTTTAGAGGTCAAAGGCTGATGTCCTAGATAGCACTCCCTGGAGACATGTGAGGCCACTATGCTGTTAAAGGCCCACGCCATACAGCACTGCATTTTATCCACACAATGTACAGACAGACCTGTTTCTAACTGAAGGTTATGATTTATTATGAAATTTAAGAAAACAGATGAATATGAATATATGCCACCACATTATAATATAATTTGACTAAAAAGGTTTTTGATGAGTGATTAAAGAAAAGAGTTCTTGGTAGTGGACTCAGACTTGTCCATTGTGTGTTTGCGAAAGCAGCTGTGGTGGCACATATTCATACTCATCTGTTTTTCATACATTTCATCGCCATATACTTTTTATTCATGTAACAATATGACCTGTACGACAGAACTTTATAACTTGAGGACAAACTGATAACTAAAGTAAACAGGTAACAATGAGGACACACTGAGACGTGACACCACCTGCATCATATGAGGTATAAGGGATGTACTCTCAGTTAGGATTCAGTAGGTTCTGTACAGACTCTCAGGTAGGATTCAGTAGGTTCTGTACAGACTCAACCGACCTCTTGCAATAAAGATCCTTGTATGTCTGAAAGAAACCTTCGCCTCCAGTGTCTCAC
>CABFOS010056071.1:0-14511 GCA_900660315.1 Diretmoides pauciradiatus | reverse complement strand
CACACACACACACACACACACACACACACACACACACACGCACACACACACACACACACACACACACACACACACACACACACACACACACACACACAACCATTAAAGCCCTACTGAATTCTACAGTACAGGTCATTGCGTCCCTGATTTTATGCCATCCAGTTATCTTAGTTTGTTCAGCATGTAACTAAACTGAATAAAACAGACTAGAAACCCTTGATTTTGTTAAGAACGTATCTAAGCAAACACCTGAATCTAAATGATAGGAATGTCATCTGATACACCATTGTCAAATACAGCTATCACACCAAATACATCTTGGCTTTGACAATTTATATTAGAAGAAATCATCAAATAAATTCAAACATACCCAGTTGCTTTCACTGTGTAGATGACAACAACTGAAAGGCAGAATATCTGTCAGATTTACCATTTGTTCTTTCAAATTTCCCAAACCATACAAGTTTTTCCTGTAGTTAATTGGAATAAAACAGGATGAAACATTGGTTAACACACTGGTAAAATGAACAGACCAACATAATAATTTAGAAATATATATCAATAAAGATGAAAACTGGAAGGAAATCTACATAAAGCAACAAATGGCCAATCATAATTCTAGAAAATCTAGTCTCCCTACACCAAAATTGCCCTAGCAGCTCATTGAGGTCTAAAGCGTCTTGTTCTTGGCAATTCCAATCTCAGTAAACATTTTTATTTAAAAGCAGAAGGACAGAACACTATGTAAAGAGTGACAAAATAAACATTCAGTACCCAAAAAACGTTTCATGTTAACATATGCAAATTGTGGGAAAACAGCAACACAGCAAACCAGCACTCTCACATCGCAAACAAACCAACACTACTCGTGTTTCCAAAAGAGAAAAGCAGAAAAATAAACATTGAATCACTAGAGAAGAGGGTGTGGTGGAAAAGAGGAAGAATATGGGCTTTACCACCAACAACAACCAGATTGCCAAGGCCAAGATTATTGGCATTATTGGCTACAGTAAAATACGGTGGAGGTTCAATAATGCTGCGGGGCTGCTTTGCTGCCTCAGCCACTGAAGGCCTTCAACATATTAAGGGTATCATGAAAACAGAAGATTACCGAGGCATTTTGGAGCGAAATGTGCTACCAACTGGGTTTCAACCGAAGGTCATGAGTTCTCTAGCAGGACAATGACCCAAAACAGCCAAAAGCACCCAGGAATGTTTCAAGACAAAACACTGGGCTGTTGTGGAGTAGCCAGTGATGAGTCCTGAGAAGTTTATGAATTTAATTATTCATGATGTGAATTGACTTGACCAAGGTTGCTGGGATGGCTGATGCAGTGTGTTGTTGTTGTTATTACCTCCGCCAAGTAAGCTATGTTTTCTCCCCTGGCTGTTTGTTGCATTTAGAAGTCTCTGTGTTCTCTGTGAGCAGGATATCTCAAAAAGTTGTCAATGGTTTTGCAAGATTATTTTGTGGAAAGGTTGGCCATGACCCAAGGAGGAGATGATAACGTTTAGCTCCAATTAGTGCATGGGGGCATGGCAATGGGCGTGGCCTGTCACAAAAAAGGCGCATAACTGCCAACCGGATTCACACTAATTTTTTTGGGACAGGTTGGTCATGAGCCAAAGGGAGTGTGGACTGCCACAAAAAGGCTCATAAGTACCAAATAGATTAACAGATATGCACATAATTTGTGGAAAGGTTGGACATGGGACAAGAAAGAGCTAACTGTTTGTTTGTTTGTTGTGTTTGTTTGAACACATTCACGGATTTGCACAACATTTTGTGGACAGGTTCGCCCTGAGCCAAGAATGAGCTGATTAACTTTGCATGCAAATTGTCCAAAAGAGGACGTACCACCCCAACATGTTACGGACAAGCTGTGCCTTGGCGGAGGGCTGCACTCTACTGAGCACGTTTTCTAGTTGCTGTTGTTGTTGCTGTTTTATATTTTGTTCTGTGCAGCTTTTGTGATGTATCCCTGTGTCTACCTACCTGTACCGCAAACTGCCTCTTTGAGGACAATAACATTTTTTTAATCTAATCTATTTAGAACCAATGGCGAAACCTGAAATGTGCAGTTGGTCAAAGGAAGAGCCAGCAGAAAGGTGCAGGAAGCTTATTGATGGTTACAAGAAATGTTCAGCTGCTGTCGTCATTGCCGAAGGCTGTGCAACTAACAAGTATTAGAAAAGAGTGCCAATAATCATGGCCATAGACAACTTTCAATTCTTATTGTTTGATCTGATTAAATAAAACAAATGTGAAGACTGAAAGTTGCTTCAATTTCTAATTACTTGAGAAGATATTGTACATTATCTGCATAAAATGCAAGGGTGCCAATAATGTTGGCCAGAACAATACATACTGTATATTCCTCTCACCATCACACAAGGCTCAATTTGACTTCCTAGTGCATCGGATTTAGCAGTCTAATGTAAAGAGGGGATTCAAGCTTTCTGAGTCTATAACTTCTACAAGCAATATTGAGCAAATTAGTGTCTAAAGCCAGACACTGACAGAGGAGATTAGTCAGTGCTCATTTGCTAATTGGCCGTCACTAGTCTTGGTAGCACAGCAACTGGCACTCTCAAACTCAATTTTCACAAATCAATCCTCATTTGTGTAGAATTCCTTTTATCTCATCAATAAATAATGCGAAACACAAACATAATGTAACATTTAATTTGCTCAAAGTTTGATCAATTCTACTTGTGTTAGATTAGAAAGTGGCCAGCCTCAATACTCCCCCTGCCATCATTACTTGTTGTGCTGCATGTGTGTCTTGAGCAAACTGAAATTTTCAGCATACAGGAAAAATAATCTGACAAGACATCGTGAAAAAATTAAAAGCCTTTGATCACTGGCTAGTTCACTTTGAAACACCCAAAACAAACTCACACGCAACAGTGTAAAGCAGTTATTGGGAGAGGTGTTTATGATCCATCATTATCTACTGACTTTGTTCATGCTTTGAGGCAAAGATAAGTTTCCTTAGTCCCAGTTAGGCTCATCTTTGTTTTCATAGTACTTCAGTGGATTTGCCAGGAGGCAGGAAGATGCCAGCTACAGTGTTAGCTTTGCATTTGTGAATATGGTCAAGTGATGCTGTTAACATGCAGGAGGTTGGAGAGGCGGGGTGTAGCCAGACAATAAACCCTGAGAGGAAAATTGCACTTATACTTACATCTGCTACCGGAACGACGGGCTCGGGCTGGTGGTTAGGTGATCCGTTTCTATAGACAGAGAGAATGTTTAAATCCTACTGGTGTCATCCACATAAAAAACATTTACGCATCATACACGTTTCTTTCTTATCCCATGCATCCACTGTACATGTGGCTTATTGGCAAATAAATATTCACTTACAGAGCGCAGCGTAAATCATGCAGTATTGGAGAGATGCAGAAATCGTTATGCACTCATACCCTTCTAAAACTGAGAAGCTGTTCTGCGTGCTGTTGAAGCCAGGAGATGGGGAATTATTGACATAGGTGACCTCAGGCCAGGGAGAGCACTGCAAAAGACCAACACTTTTGTTATCTTGAAACTTTAAAAACAAGGTTCTGCAGCCACAGATTACTATTTACAACCGTCTCTGGTAACTGTTTTAGTGCTGGTTTTCCTGCTGTCATGTCTATATTCAGTTTCCCTCACTTGTTATTTATGTGATTTGTTGTTTGTGTTTATGCTCCTCTGTGTTTTGTGTCTCTGAGTTTTGATGTTATTTGGTTTCAGTTGCCCAATTAACCATTCCATTTTTTCCCAGTTTTGTCCCTTCTTTGTCTTACTTGGACAGGTTGTATTTCTTCTCTTGTCCAGTTTTTATCATTTGTAAATACAAATTAACTACATATAAACCTAAACCAGTGTTCTGTTTATTTACATTTTGACTCATGCCCCCCCCCCACACACACACACACATAGCATTCTTGTTTTCTATTTCCCAAGCTTATTTTCCTGACTCTTCTTCTCTTTCAAACTATCCTTCATCTCTTCTCTAAAACTCATACCCTACATCCCCAATTCACACTTTGGTACTATTCTAACCTCTGTCAGGATGGTAGTTTCATAGGAGGGCTGGTACTTCTCCTTCTCCTGTGGTGCCCTCTTCTCCATCTTCTCCCTGTCAGTCTTCTGCTTCCTGTCTGCACCTTTGGGCTGAAACAGATCATGTGAGGTCATCAATATGCTCATCAGGAATGACAACAATACAACAAACTTTTGCATAGTTTTCTTTTTTTTTGCTCATTCTTCTCACCTTGAAGACTTTGACCTGGCAGGAGGCAGAGTGGAGGTGTTCTGTGTACTCTCCGCCCTCGTTTTCTTTGAAAGTGTCAATCTGAATACGGAAAGGCACACCTTTTTCTCCTCCGTGCTTGCGCATGGTGAATTCTGTGCTGATGCAGTGAACCTAAAATAACGAAGGGAATATATAATTTAAACCTATACAGGGCAGGATGACATAACTTAAAAGCTTGGGTCAGTAAAAGAGCTAAATAGTTTTTTAGCAAAACTGTTGTATTAGTAATCATTGCCCAGAGAATTACTTTCAGTTGGCTTGCCAGTTAGTCAAACTGAATAGATGAGTACACTAAATGTTAAACAGGCTTAGCTCTATGATAACGAAGAGCTCTAAATTGTCTGAGATCAGTGCCACTCCTTTTAAGGATGAAACTAATTCAGGATTTCACAGGAAGGGAAGTTACAATATGTACTGGGAAAACAACATTGTTGTCCGTCATGCTACCTGGATAAAAACTGAGGTTCTTTTTGATGGGTCCCAAAGGAACTCCACAGTGTTAAGCTGAGTAGGGTTAACCCTGGGGTCGATCATGCCAACTGACATGGGGATATCTGCAATGGATCAATGTGAAACAGGTTATCAAACGTGATCTTTATGCATGACATTTTTCTCCAAAATATTGCCATTGTAACTCAAACCCTGTGCTTACAGCTCAGGTCCAAACCAAGCCGCCTACCAGGCTTATGTTAAAGGTCTCTCATGTCAAGTGACCCTCATGACAACAGTCCAACATACTGAACTGACTTTATCTAAAACCTTCTGGATGGTCAATGTACATACAAGGCTGCACAGCAATATTCTCACCACACACTAATCCAATCAGGTTTATATGAGCTCTGTATCCATCCAGACTACACCATCCATTTCACTAAGAGACAACGAGTGCTTAGTCAGCACTCACCCAGGTCGAGGATACGATCCCCAGGCCTGTTCCAGCGCCAGCCCTCCAGCTGTTGGTGCTCGGTGTACTGAAGGCGTCGGTCATGAAACACCACGCGGATGATGCTCTGAAATTTATAGAAAAACACTAGAGGAATTCAAGCTGATGCTATTGTAAGTGATACATTCATACGGGTATGAATGTGTCACTGGTATGTCCTGGGAAACACTGGACTGTGAGAATATATGGTAATACATGAGTGAATTACCATGTCAGGATCTTACCTTCACCATTTTACCAGTGATTTCCGGAAGCTCACCCATTTTCCGATTGTCAAGCATTCGAATTTCATAGGACTGTCCTGCAAAGACCAGGCCACATCTAGCAATGAGATTCCTACATGGTTGCCACAAAGGCGTCTTTTTCCAGTCCTAGAAGTCATGCTAACTATAGACAAACATGATGTGCATGTTCTTATTTGGTCATTTATTTCCACTATCAATAAATTCACACCATGATCAAAGGAACACTGTCATTGTGATCCAGATGCTGACCTTGGTTGAGGTAGGTGAGTGTTTCATCGTGCAGTTTGACAGCTGGCGAGGTAGCTGCACACAGAACGTACTGGAAGGGAAGGATCTTGTTGTCACTGTCTGGTGGCAGGTTGGACTCCTCCTGCTTGAAGATGGGGAGGGCAAGCACATCGCTGGAGAACAGACACAATAGAACAATGTGGTCAGTAAGCTTCAACCTTTAGAATTGATGACTTTCAGCCTTAAATATGAATAAAATGTAGTCGTACACTGCAACCCATCAGCAGAAGCCACTATAAAATTAACAGTGGTTTATTATGTCCTTCAGCTTTGCAGTTCATTAATTACAATGGGGGTAACTACAGCAACGCAACTAAATACCAATGTATCCAGACTGTGTATCTCATTTCTCCTCTCAACAGAAGAATTTCAGTAATGAACAGGCACTTTGCAGACTGTACAGTATCATGTAACAGCACTGAAAAGCACATGAACGCACACTGAAAGAAAGTGTTCTTTTCCTAGCAAAACAATGTGCCGGAGTCAGCAAAACCTAAACTGATTTAACACACTTCGCAAATGATGAGAAACTGTCTGTTTGAGAATGCGCTGATTTGAAAGCCACAAATCTCTGAACAAATATTCACTATAAATAGGTCAATAAGCTTTTGATTAGCTCATTCTAATCATCCAATGAAAATTTATGAAAAACTTGAATCCAAGTAGTGTGTTGCTTTGAAATCCATCTGTACATCGCGTAAAAAAAACTTGCCTCTATCAGTGCAGGATCTTATTTGTTCACATATCATTTTAAAGTAATTATCAAGTCACATTTAGTGTTCAAACTGCACTCTTAGTTGGCCAGAAAAGCCAAACTGAAGAGAAAAGTCTGAAACACACTGTACATTAATTAAACAAATTGGATCAGATCTTCTGAGAGGTGTGTTCCATGAATGACTTTGAAAAGGTGTAAAACAACTTTTCTAAAAGAACTTCAGATGTATTTGACTATACTAAAAAACAAATATCAAAAGGTTTCTCAGTCTGTGTGTGGAACACACTACAAAACAAGTACAATATTAATTCAATTCAAAGGTCATTGCTCTGGGTAAAGTTAAAATGGTTATGGTTTCACAAACTTTGAAAAATTACAATTGGAGTAGTGTCGCGATACCAGACGATCGGACATCTCGCCGCCTACCAATCGTCTGGGGACTTCTAAATGCAAGTTAGTTGCTAGAACAGCGGCGAGAATGGCCGCTAACAAACCCCACCAACCTACGCCCCTTACATTTTACTGGAAATTATGCTCTCCCCTCAGTCTCCTCCGTAGTGAAACAAACTGGAGATATAGCAAATCTCTTTGTAACATGGAGAGCTTTTTAAAACATTGAAAATGGATGTCCCAAGCAAAAGGTTTGAGTTTGTTTTCTTCGGTGACTGCGGCTGTTGCTGGTACGACAGTGTTTACAAGCACACATGACTAACGCATGTCACCGCCTCAATATGAAGGGCCGCTCTAAAGACTTTTGATTGGTTCAGCAATGCAGGGCTTTTTAAACTCTAATTGTTTCCACCCAGTTTTAACAACGAAACCTGGGGGAAAGTCCTCAGTCTTTAGTTGAGCGAAGCGTTTAAAGACTGACTTGTGAGTCTACAACTGGAGAGACAATCTGAAGGTTTCTGGGTGGCATAGCTGTGACTCTTTAAAAGCATCGCAGCCAATGTTAAAACCCCAAACAAAATCAATAGAAGATGTTTTAAATCAATTAATAGTGTTTTCAACAGCTATTATAAATAAAGTAAGACAGCAGATGAAATCCGTTTTTTAATTATTCATGTGTCCCAGTATTCAATCCAACTATTTAGGCGCTATAGGGGGCTAGAACTGTCCAGAACTCATACTGTACCTCATACTGTACGCCCCAGCTCCCAGCTCTTGGCCAATGCCTGAGAGACTGGCATCAAAGTCCTGGACAAGACCTGATTCAATCACTTCATCCGTGAGCGGCAACTTCAGAGCCCACGCCATGGTGACGATGTGTGAGCTTGTAGAGTTCCTCAAGCAAGTTTTCCCCCTGTGTCCAAAGAATTTCCAATCTCTAATGGAGACAAATGAAAATCACTTGCTTATTAGCATTTGTCACATTGTTCAGTGTGGTTATAACTCATAAAACATCAAACTAACACTGCATCCACATTAATCATGTTAAATGCACAGATATACTGCAGGACAATGAGGATGAAAAAGAGGAGGGGAAATGAAATCAGGACCAAAACAGTTGCTTGTGCCATATTCAGTAATATAATAATAATAATAATAATAATAATAATAATAATAATAATAATAATAATAATAATAATGCTCTTTATTTCTAAAGCACTTTTTCAAACAAAGTTACAAAGTGCTGTACAGAGCAGCACAACACAAAAAGGGTAAGATATATAAAATATGAGGTAAGCAGGTAAATATAAACACATACATATAAACATACAAACAACAAAAGGAGATAAAAACACAGGTAAAACTTGAGAGGGGAAACTATACAAATGAAGAGGGATTTACATGAAAGCTAGTTTGTAGAAGTGAGATGTAGGAAGTGAATTAGAAGTAGACACTGGTTTGGCCAGTGTGAGTCAGGTTATGAGTTTTAACAATGCTGACATTAGCGTGAGTATGTTTACTGACTGATGAGCAGATGCAAACAACTTGTGTTAAGCCATGTTTGTGTTTTCCTGGTCAAACAAACCAACGAGACAACACATCGCCTTACCTTTAGGTGAGAGAAGTGTAGCTACTTGCTAACACTGCAACCGTTTCATGTCATCATGTGTTACTCCTTCGTCCCAGCACTAAAATAAACATGTCGAGCTAACCACTCACTCGCCTGCCAGCTAACTTAGCTAGCTAGCTGTTCTCTGGAGGTATGTTAGCGCTTCTTTCGTTATTCAAGGTTAACAATAACAAACAGGTTCTGGTAGAAAAGTAGCCATTAAATTGCCACTCGTTAAAAGTCAGTCACATTTAACGATATAACTAGTTTCTTTTGTTTGTTTATCTATATTCGTCAGGAAAAGAAGCTTCCGTAATTTCCGTTTATTCCCTTTCTTCTTCGTTTTTTTTAAAAGGGTAGCAGTCAAGGGTAAGATGCAGTACCGCCACCTAGTGCTTTGGAGCAGCATGATGATGATGAGGAGGAGAATAATTACCTCCGCCCAAGGATTGATTGATTGATTGATTGATTGATTGATTGATTGATTGATAGATTTTTATTTCGAACATTAAAACCAAAATGAATAAGAAATAATAATAAAAATAAATAAAAAATACAAATATTTAGGCAGCAAAATAATACAATAGTAATAACATAATAAACAAAACTCAATTAACTAAACAATGTTTGAAAAGGGCGTAGGATGAAGTTTGGAAACTTTTCGAGTCCTACCCCTGTTATTTAAGCTTCATCTATCTTTTATTCACAATCACCATAGTATTCAAACAAAAGAAGAGAGAAAAGAACAATAGGCAATAATAGTGTTCAAAATAAAAATAAAGCAAGATAGAAAAGACACCACTGGTCCTCTATCCACATTCCACCTATTCCTGTCCACCTCTTTGTTCACCTTTACTATATGTAGTCAGTGTGTTATTTTTAAAGGTTTGTTTGAACTTACTTAGTGTTTTACATGTTTTCATGGATGATGTTTATCGCATCATCCAATGTTCATGAAACCCAGTAGAAGTGTAGTATCGGTCAACGAGAACCACGTGAAGTTTGGGGGCATAGCATAGGGCGCCACGTAACAGGAACCGTCTTATGCAAAAACTACCAGACCGATTTTCATGAAACCCAGTAGAAGTGTAGAATCGGACAATGACGAGCCCATGAAATTTTGGGGCGGATCCGAATCACGGGGCGCCGCGTAGGGCGCCATGCAAACAGGAAATTTGCTATAATTGCTTGAGGCTTCATCCAATTTTCATGAAACTCGGTGGAAGGGTGTAGAATCGGTCAATGATGACTCCATGAAATTTTGGAGATGATCCGAATCACAGGGCAGAATTTAATATGGCTGCCATTCAAGGTCAATGCGCCATGTAAACAGGAAGTAAGGTCTAACGGGTGCCACATAAACGGGAAGTGCGGTCTAATTGCTTAATTCCCTTTGACATTCTACTTAATATGCAAGCAAGTCACTGGGCACAATTTAACATGGTCGCCACCCAACATCAATGCAACGCCACGTGAACAGGAAGTGAGGTCTAATAGCTTAACGCAGCATCCAATTTTCATGATACCCACTGGATAGGTGCAGCTTGGCCCAATGAAGAGCTATTACATTTTGGAGTGAATCTAAATCGCATAAACAGGCAACATGCATCCTGGATGGAGGTCTGTGCTCTCCGGGCGCATATTTCTAGTTATAAATAATAATAATACATTAAAAATTACTAATTTGTTCATCCCTGTAAAGAAAGAGCAGGGAGGTCAGAGGTCAGACTTCAGATCCCCACCTCAGGGGTTGGTAGTGATCCAGTGACTTCAGCAGAGCAGATGTGTGCTGGAACAGGGTTTAAACTCAGGTTGTCTGACAGGCGCTTAATCCACTAGATCACCTTGCCACCCAATTTCCTACAACTGCTGCTGTTCATGAGGGGGCATAGTGAGGAATTATGGGTCCGATGCACAGGACGTGGCTCTGGGCCCTCCACGTTCCTCCCCACACCACCATTATTCCATCAGTATGCACTTGAGGACAACAAAAGGCATTGTGGTCCAGACACAGTGGGCCCTGGGTAGTCAGCATCCCTGTTCTCCCACTATGATGTTCACCACTTCCAAAATCTTCTTCAGTGTGGATAACTTAATGTCACTTTGACCACTCTGCTTTCATCACCCCTTTCTTTCTCTGATATCTCTTTACATCTGCTGATTGAATATTGATCTGATTCTTCCTCCTGGCACAAATCATCAAAAGCTGTTTCCTAATAAGCTGAAATGTTTAGTTTACTGTGTCCAAGCCTCAGCCTTGTAAGAATGACCTCCTCTCTCCTATTTCCCAGTCTTCTATATATATTAATCTCCTTCCTTTTATAAAGGTTAAAAATCTACAAAACAACACACAACACTATGGGATAATTAATAAAGTCATATTTTATTTAATCAGACAGAAAATGACAAAAGTATCCAAAGTTTGTTTTTCCCGTCTCGCAAAAAAATTGAGTTAACATGAGGTTAACAGACTCAAACGTTATAATTAATAGCAATATAATTATAACTAGTTCAATTATAACTATTGCAGTCAGTCACTTAGTATTAAACATCATACACTGTGGCCCTCAAAATACTGAACATGAACGTATAACAGGTGTTAATTTAAAGCAAGACGTCTAATATTTAATGGTTATATATCCACTGGAAAATAGGCCTGTTACTTCTAACAAGGCAAATATGAGGTAAAACGATAAGATGCAACATTCAACATAAAACATTCACAAAGAACATCTTGTGAAAGATGTGAATAATGCATAATGTTCACCTTTTAAATTACAACTGCATAAAAAGTACTTTATGCTTAATGATAAACAATGCTTGTCACTTTGGTGATTGTAATGTTGCCAATACTTGCTACATTTTGCCAAGCAAAGCTTTTTCCTGTTCCAAGACAAATGAAAACAAAGAATTCTCTTGCACGCCTACAGTAACTGTATATGCAACCATTTGTTTTCCTCACTGTCGCTAAAGTGCAAAGAGAACTGCTTCAGTTTTGTCTGTATGTGCAAACGTAAACTGGTCATTCAACTTAACTAATCATAACAGAAAACCACAATATCCTCTTGGCCAATTTCAAACAGTTAAATGTAATTAATATGAATGACTATGATTAAGCTTATTATAAGAATACCCAAAATGTCTGGCACTACTGAATCAGGCAATGTTGTGAGATACTTTTAAGTTGACTTCAACCAAACCAAGCTCTTATTATACAAATATACTTTTCTACCTTGAGATACAAATTTACAGCAGAAGCAATGGCAGACCATTATTGGAACAATCACAACGGTGAACCAAAAACAAACACCTTTTTTTAACACAGAACACTCTCATAGAGAATCATATGCACATAGACAGACATGTGTATAAAACCAGGAGAGCTGAATGAGCAGCTACAAACTTCAGAACTACTTTGGTGGCGCCAGCATATTATCCAAATATCAGAGTAATCTCAGCTATTGTGCCACAGTAACATTGCAATAATTTGCCCAAAAATCTATGCATTGCCATTAATTATTTTAGAAGCGTATAAAACCACTTATATCAAAGTCCATCTAATGTTTTTAAGTATGACGTTATTACCAAGGTATATGATACAAGAGGATCATGCATTTTGACGTAGTACCCACCATACAGATGTAGTGTACACATATACACCTTGCAGGGTAACAACTCATTTTGAGCACTCTCTCATGAGACTCGATTCAAGTGTCATTTCCTTCTTCTCTCCCAAAGTACATCCATCCATCCATCCATCCATCCATTATCTACCGCTTAATCCTCCACTGAGGGTCGCGGGGGGCGCTGGAGCCTATCCCAGCTGTCATAGAGCGAAGGCAGGGTACACCCTGGACTGGACGCCAGTCAATCCAGGGCTAACACAGAGACAGACAATTCACACCATTCACACTCACACTCACACCTATGGGCAATTTGGACTCCCCAATTCACCTAGCCTCAAATCCGCATGTCTTTGGACGGTGGGAGGAAACCGGAGTACCCGGAGAAAACCCACGCAGGCACGGGGAGAACAAAGTACAAAGTACATATCCTTTTGAAATGAATGGAGTTTACAGTTTATATTTACAATGCAATCTACATCTGCTGAAATGCGTTATATCGTCGTCTTCCCAAAAGGGTGACACATCCTGGGTGAACTACCGCCTTGCAGGGGAGGTCACTACTGAACCTGAAAGACGTTGATCTTGCTTGTGTTTTTCAGAGTCTGTCGGCGGTTGCAGAACCATACTCGTACAACCTCACGGTCATAGTTGAGCTCCCTCGCAATTTCCGTAATCTCCTGTCCTGTGGGCAGGGCGTTCTTCTCAAAGTACGTGTTGAGGACTTCTATTGCCTGCGGTGTGAAACTGGTGCGGCGCTTGCGTTTCTTGGATGGTTCTCCACCCACAAACTCCATTAGATTCTGCTGACCTTTCTGGTTCCACAGCTCGGCCTCAGCCAGCCACCTCTCCAACACCGGCTTCAGCTTCTGAGCACTCTTGGGGGTGATATCCAGCTTTTCAAACCTGCATTAGATAAAAATGATTTTAGTTCATTCAGAACTATTTAACTGAAATCAATGCCTGTTTAAATACATTTTAAGACCAATTTCATCCCTGAATAAACCTGAAGAGTAAAAAAGTTTCTCATTAGAAAAGTCGTGCAAAAAGAAGCCGCTACATTTTGAAGACATCTTGAAACCATATTTAAGACAAACACAACATTTGCCCACAGAGCGACTGGAGTTTTTCATTGCAGCTGAAATCATGAACATTTGTTCAACTTCACAATGCATATTGTCCAATTTTCGTACAGCAACACTTTGTGTCACAATCTTTTGTTACATTCATAATTAGGATAGTATATCTTTGCAATAAATAATCATTTAAGTATTACCTTGTTCACTGCAGCCAATAAGGAAAGTGTGAACTGTGTTATTATAAGTCTAATCAGGAATGAAAGTGGTGATGCAGATTGCAGTGTTTAAAAATAGAAACAAATGACTATTTTTAAATGAATGTACACTGAGCACTATTGTTCATGAATTGTAAAAAGCTTCCATATGCAAGGCAGTGTAATCTGTGGTGTAGTTGACCTGCAAATGGCAGACTGGCTATACGCCGGACCCTCAGTTGCAGTCAGAGCTTGCCCCACTTGCGTCTGAGTAAGTCCCAAGGAGAGCCGACGGATCTTGAAGTTCTTGGCAAACTCCCGAATTTCTTCCAGATTAATGCCCTCCTCACTGCTGACTGCTTGCTGGGGTTCTAAAAACAAGACAAGCGCAGTTAAAAATATCTACCTACTTAAAATGGAGCTATGTTGGAGAACCAGATGTACATACTGCTGACAAGTTGGCCCACTGTTGCAACGTCGCCACAGGTGATGGGGACTGAGGAAGAGAGTGTGGTGGCTGTCTTCATTACAGATGGCTGTGGGGCGATGACAACTGGCGATTGAGTGACAGTTGTTACTGAAGCCTGCGAGGGAGAGGCAATGTATATTTACATACAAAATGTATTACAATAAATAATACATTTAGATGAAACTTGAATGATCCCTGTGGAAAAATTCAGTAATATTCAATAATCTTCAGGAATATTTAATGATCTACCAATCTATTCAATCCATTCAATGATCGTCCAGTAATTTCTTCAGCTGTATCAGTTGACATGGATGACAAAAAACAAAACAAACAAAATTCAAACAGTTTTCCGTTTAAACATGTATGAATTCGCAATAGCTGCAACCAGCAGTTAAAAATGTTACACTCCTCTTATGCATCACATTTTATTATACTGTATATTTGGCCAGAGAAAGTGACGAAAGAAAAACTACTCTGCTGGTCGATGTTGCCTCCAACAATCAACGACAAGCGATTTATGAGTTATGAAAAGGGGCGTGGCTAAAGTGTCAGGGCGTGGTAAACGTCACCAATGAAAGTGTGTGTGTGTGTGTGTGTGTGTGTGTGTGTGTGTGTGTGTGTGTGTGTGTGTGTGTGTGTGTGAGTGTGCTGC
>CABFOS010056067.1:0-13325 GCA_900660315.1 Diretmoides pauciradiatus | reverse complement strand
ACATCTGACTGGACAAAATGTCTGCTGCATACAGTTGTGCTTCTCGAAATGATTAAATTCTTCCTTTTTATGTTATGTACCCATAATTTGTGTTGCTTTTCATCTCTCGGGAAGTGGTGGTAGCTAACAGCCGAGTTGAACCTCCCCGACATCGCACACTGAGGAACACAGCAGAAATCGCTGTTCGGCTTTGTCCGTTGCTGATATTTTAAAGCTCTTGGACCGCGACATTTTCACTTATCTTGTTTTGACATGCCGAAATAAATGAAAAGTTCCTCAAACTCAATTTTTGGAGCTAGCTGGCCGCACCGTCACGCAGGCTACCGGTAGATGAGTAGCTTTTAGCAGCGGAAGTTGTTACCGGAAGTGAACTCGTCTGTTTTCCGGCTTGGTGACGTAGCGTTCCGCATAACCCCCATTGCGCCTGTAAGGACGCCCAGCCAAGCCGGTAGCAACCCCAAGGATCCAACCTACGACCTCAGGGTTGGTAGGCAGCGTCTTTTACCGCTGGACCACCTGGGCGGCCCTCTATTTAGTGTTTTTGAGATCACACCCACCTGTGTAGCGACATGTTGGGAAATCGCTGGAACTCGTGATACAGCTTTTCTTCTCAACGATGCATATCGTCACGTTTTGATATCGCGAGATTTCGTGGGACGAAATATTGTGACACCCCTAGTAGGCAGTCAAGAGAACTACTTGTACCTGACATTGCTGTCCTCCATGTGAGGCTCATCCGGACCGTCCACTTCATATGACATCATGCTCTCGTCCTGCTCCATGCCCATGCGGGCCGTCTCTTGAGCTCTACGTGGAGGCGGAGGTCGGACGTCCATCTCTCTGTCGGAGTCACTGCCGCTCTCTGATAGGTGGATGGCTGGCGGGGACACACAGTGCAATGGTTCCACATGATGTTAGCCAAAGACTGCTTACAACTAAGTTATTCTCACCGATACACAATGAATAACAGCATCAGCCATTTTCTGTGTATGCTACACCTCCTTCCATGTTCTGATAATGGTGATAATGGGAAAAGATTATGTAAATGCACTTTGACAATTGTTACAAAACTAAACTAAACACATTATGTACATTTGCACATAATGTGTCATTATGTGTCATTACATACACTTTTTCACATAATGTATATTTACTGTCAATTCATATCTGCTGCTTATTTCATTCTGCATATATTTCATATTATGTTTACAAATTCTGCATTCATTCTTTTTTTGTCACAGTAACTGCTGGTATTCTGCACTTTTAATTCGTAATTCAACATGATGAATCAGCCCCATTTGCTATATTCTTGTTTCCATTCTTTTTTTTTTGCAATGACCCGATTTCCCCACAGAGATGCTTTAGGTTTCATCTTAAATCAGGTTGTTTTCCAGCCTTCAGCACCCTATTTGGACTTACAGGAGAAAGGGTTGTCACCCTCCTCGTCGCTGGCGTCGTCCTCTCCGTCTGACATGAGCAGGTCCTGGTACAGTACGCTGGCCTGGGCCGGGCGGCTGGATGCTTCATCCTCTTCCTCCTCCTCCTCCTCGCCGTGCAGCCGTCTGCGGAGTGGCAGTAACATCTCATCTTCATCCTCCTCATCCTCCAGATCTCCCTCCCCATCCTCTGCCTAAAGAAAGAGGACAGACAAATAAGCAAAACTAAACTGAGACGCCTACTGTGGCAGAATGGAGGGAGGGGGTGAGACTGGATGCAGGAGAGAGTTGAGACAGTGGACTGACTCTCCCTGTATCCAGCACCGGCTGCGGCAAATTAAGGATGATTGCTGCCGGATCCTTTTAACCTGTGTGTGTGTGCATGTGAGAGAGTCTGAGTAAGTCCGACAGGAGACAGGAGGAGTGAAGTCAGACTGTAGGAAGCAGAGAGCTCAAGCGAGACCAGCAGCGGCAACCACCCTGTTCCCAGAAGATACAGCCAGGGGAAGACCAGGAAGAGCTGGCCAGTTGGGGTTAAAGCGTTTGGCCCCAAGATCGGGCCAAATTATCACTGCTGTTATGTAAATACAGCGGCCTGCTGACTCTCAGCTCCTGCCTTGTCTCTGTCTGTCGCGGCCCCGGTTGTAGCAAGCTCTGCTACATCTACATTTTAAGATAAACTACTTTTACGTTTGTGAAATGCTTTCTAATATAAATATACTTTGAAGAAGGTGTTTGCAGAAACTGGGTGTACATTTGTATCTTCTAAAATTGTGGGAGACGTTGAAATGAAAAGTGATTCTTATATTGTCGCTCTATAAGGGTGCACTGATCTTGGAAAGTCGGCAAATGTATTGGACAGCAGCTTTGGCGCGTAACTGATCCATTATATTTTATGGTGTGTACCATCTCTACAGCGATATCGGCCTCATCTGATCTATATGGCTTTTCTATCAAGCTGCCTTTCTTACAGGAGCTGGGGTCTTGGGTTTGCCATCATCTTCCTCTTCAAAGCCTTCAATGTCCACATCTGACTCTTCCTCCCCAAGCCTTCTGCCATGGCGACCCTGAAGGGCAGAAAGATACAAGGCCAAGTCTGACAAGGCAAAAAGAAAAGTACTACTCTCATTTAAGTTCAACTTGTGCTCTGATGGGATGGGATAAGGACGGGGAAATTAGTTATGGGAGGGAAGAGGAAGGACAGTTGTTTAAGGAGAGGTGGCATCTGAATGAAAGCCTTATTTCTCTCTCTCCATACCTGCCCCCCTCTCTTCTCTGGAGCAACCACTAGCGGTCCTTCAGAGAAAAGGCTGCTGGTCTCTCTGGGCAGACTTCCTGAGGCCCCGCTGTCAAACAGATCAGCAGGCTGGCCAACACCACACAAACGGAGAGACAGGACAAGACGACAGGAGCGAAGGAGAAAAACACAGGTTGGGACAGAGGAGAGACTACAGTGAAGAAATTAGATTGAGAGATGACAGTGAAGAAGAGTAAGAGTTGAGAAAGGAGGGTTACTACAGAGAAAGGGCAAGAGGGGCACTACAAGGTGTGGCGAGGAGACTGCAGCGCTGGAAGACGGTACAAGTGTGGATGTTTGAGACTAACGTGTGAGAAGTTGTCATGTCAGCATGTTAGTGAATGCAGGCAGGCCCAGGTTGTATTCCTACCTGGGGGGTGTATGGCCCCGGGGTCATCGGGTCCAGGCTCTCCAAGTCTGCTGCGTCCAGAGCTGCCTCTTTAGCGGTGGAGATGTCCTTCTCCAACTGGGTCAGGTGCTCATCATACTGGAAGACCAACGGGCAGATATTACAACACTACCCAGAATGATGTTTTTCTTCTCATAATCACAACAGCATTGTTCATTTGGATGTAATAACCCTTTAAATCTGACATGAAAGGGATAAACCTCTTACTGGGGTGGTGGTTATTAAATATTAAGTATTTTGAACCAAGTCTGAACTGTGTTATGAAAGTTTTTTTTATGTTGGGGCAGTATGTCTATATTTGGTATCAAATGATTTGAGCAACCGGGGAGATTTGACATAATCTGGTCACTTACAGTGTGGATGTTGCACACTCAGGATGGAGATCACTGAATAAATTTGACAACTATCAATCACAAAATGTCCAAATTAAAAAATGACATTTCAGGATGCGCCACATTTTTCCAGTGCCATTTTTCCATTTTTTATGAGACATTTTCAGGTATAGACCTAAAGATCCAATCTGTATAGAAACCATGATAAATCCTCATGTAAATCTAATGAACAAATCATTCTAAGTCCAATGATACATTGTGTGAAATTATTTTTGGTGTCCTCATTAAAGGCACCTAGGATCCTTCCTCAAATGATAAGGCATTTGTCTTATCCCAGAGGGCAACAAGGACTAGAGGCAGCAACAACTCCAATTATCTCTGTGTTTGTTCAAAAGAGAATCGCGTAACCACAAACTAAAACCAAGTAGCATAGATTTTGAAATATCAGACAGTGCTCAGCAGTGATTAAGGAAATTTATGAAAATTGATAGTTGGTTCCACTGTTCTGACAGGTTGCTGAGTCATAGGCTACACCAGGGTGCCATTTGTGAAAAAATCAGAGGTGGGGATGTTTTTGAACCTTTTTTATTCATGAAATGACCTCCCCTCTGTCTGTGACAACGTGGACATCATTATGTATGCTGATGACACCGTTTTACTCACCCATGGGAAGAATCCTACTGATGGTGCTACTAAATTATCTGAAACTATGGATAGAGTAGCGAAATGGCTTGATCAATCACGCCTTACGTTGAATACCGATAAGACTGTGACTATGTATTTTAGTAAACAAGGTAAGAAAAGTACATATCCCAGTGTTTTTGTGAAGGGGAAAGTGATACAAAATGTTGAGGAATGTAAATACTTAGGAGTTACTCTTGATTCTAAACTGAGCTTCAAGAAACACATTTAAAAAATGGCTCAGGTTTTAAAGTTCAACATTATGAACTTGCGTCATATTAGAAATTCTCTAACTACTGAAGCTGCCAGAATGTACCTAGATCTGTCTGATCTTCTTGCCTGGTCTCTTGTGTCTGTCTCTCTGTACACCCTGGTTACTGTATTCTCGAGTTAGGACTTTTTAAGTACATATTACTATCCTGTGCTGCTTTTAAAGTCTGTAACTCTTAATTACCATTGTTGGTATTTATATACCTACTGTAATTTAGATCTACCATTGTTGGCACTTTGCATATACAGATATTGCTCTTTTGACTTAGTCATTTTAATATTTGCACTTTATTTTAATATTCTTAATAGCTATCTTAACTGTCCTTTGTACGGACTCTTATGAATGTAATCTTGAATACACTATTTTAATATTGAGCTCTACGTGTTTTAAATAGGGTTACTAATGCATTTTGCACTTTAAAGAATGTTATGCTTTGTTATGTAGTATTTGATTTATATGTATTTAGAATGGGTTTGATGCATATTGCACTTAGAGGGCACATATTGACTACACAATATTTAGGAATTTGCGTCTTGTTGGTTTGCCAGCGCTGTGGTTACCTCCTTGTGCATTAATTTGTGTGGTGTCTTATTTTGTACGGTTTAGCTGTTTCTGTCAATGTTTTTATCAAGTCTAGACTGTCTACCGTTGTTTTTAATATTGTTTGTTTGTTTTTATGTAGGACTACAGATGGAATGTAGCTATTTAGTTAAATCTGGTGCACCCATCTTTCTGCTCTTGTGAACAATTAATGTACGTGCACATTGTCCTGTTTCAGATAAACCTTTCAATCAATCAATCAATCAATCAAAGACATTGATCATTACAAAATGAAAAATGACTATATTTGTATAGCACTTAACTTAAGATTATAAAGTACTGTGATAATGAAAATTCTGAATAATTAATGATATCTATAAAATAATTTAGTGAGCAATTATTATAGATATATTCTGCATTGTTATACATACATATACTATGTATTATCAACATACTGCCTCATCATCATCCAATAACAGAAAATACATCTACAAATGAAGTTCAAACTGTGTTTCAGCATATTTATTTGGATGGTAATCAATATGATGGACATGGGCATACAGAAAAACATTGCCAATTGTCTGTGGGCCAAACAGCATTCTGGGAGAAAGGCTGGTGGCATCGCTGTCTACAGTAGTAAGTTTGAATTGGCAGAGAATCAGACTTCTGTGAGAGTGAAAGAGGATAATTCCAAATAGAGCTTCTCTCAAGTGAACACCTGCTAGCAAAGCACCCACCAAACAATCTCCTCACAGAAGTGGAGTGGTGTGCCATGCAGCAGCTGGCAGCATGTTTTGGTACATTGCACAAGTAGCTGCTATTATCAAAGGCACTCACTTTAACTTTCTGTGAGAGTGGAATAATCAGTGATGGCAACGAGGTAGCATGTAATATTGTAATTTATCTTCATATCCCAAGAGGGCACCCTTTACCTTGAGAACAATACTCAGAAACAAGGCACCTTTGACGATTTTGGCACTGCTTTCTTTACTATAATGTTTTCAATAACTTCAGCAAAGTAAAATTTTGTACAGGTAAACAAACTTTAAGTCTGCATCCAACTTTTTAATCTAATCAACAGTACCGTTAAACCATTCCGAATTAATTTCTAGTGTGATAGTTATAGTGCTGAAACCAAAAATAAAGAAGAACGGTGATTTGGCAGCATCAGCTTTGACTCACCATTTTTGGATGCATGTATTCTTGCAGATAGGTCCGACACAGTCTTCTGTCCCAGTCATCCGTAATGTGTCCACCATACATGATCTCTCCAAAAAGGTAGCACAAGTCCTCCCAGGGCACCTGCAGGGAGAACAATTGACTCAATACTCCGACTCATCTGACTAAAAACAAGGTCATGAAAATCATTTCAAGGATACCAGTTACATTTCAGAATAATTTAATAAACAAAAAGTGAAGTTTTCATTGAAATCTTCAGTGTCACACTATTGCTCCACTTAGAGCAGTAACATTATGATCTTGTCCCAAATGAGCGCTTTTAATGATGATAGCAGTGGGGAAATAGAACAAAATTATGTTTCTTTACACACACTGATCTAATGTATGACAGAAGAGTCTTTTCCTCAGCGGGAGATTATGATCCGTGAGGGTGAAGGAGGAAGAAAAGAACCCGTGATTCATAACAAATTACAAAAGCTGGAGGTTCACAATCATTTGTACCTGTATTGTTTTGCAAATTGCTTCCTTCATCAGCTCTAATTGCAGTGATCACTTATGTAGCGTTGTGAACTGTCACATTGGCTGCATGTAATTACATTTAGGATAACGCTTCATTGCCCTCCTAATGAATTCTCTGTATACGCACATACAGGTTACTGTTTGGTTAACATAATGAAGGACATTCGTTTTTGGAGGGTAGAATACCCAGGAGACATAATTGGTTGTGACCGGAGTAATAGGAGTGCTAAGAGAAATACATTAGGAGTTGTGAGGGGTGCAGCACCACAAGAATGGATTTTTTTGTCTTCCTGAGATAAAGCTAAATTATAGGTTGGGTGTTCATAGTTATAAAGGGAGAAGTGTGAATAAAGGATATGATTTTTTTCACACATAATACCGGAACAGATGATTGGAGACACTATAGGGTAATTCAGCACTACTGCTATTGCAACCACTATCACCATTATCATTATACATTTACAAGGCTCTTGGCAATAAAACAGATTAAAAAAAAACAAAATGTGATGAATTATCTTCAATTAAAAAAATAATAGTAGTAAAATACTTTGGTGTTGGCCTCCAAGTAGTTGTACAAGACATTGGCTGAGATGGTGAGGTCTCCAGTGTTGAAGGGGTAATTACGGTTCCAGCCCTGGGGGCCAAATTTACGGCGCTCAGTAACACAGGCATGAAAGTAACAGAGGGAGAAGAACACAGAGTTGAATTCCTCCTCCCTGGAACACATCTCCAGAGTGTCCTGAAGAGAGAGGAAAAACAGTAAGAGATGCACGCAAACACTTTTTGAAATGTAAATAATCTCTTTTAACCATTTCCTCACACCTGACTGAAGTTGTGTAGGGCTGCATGCAGACTGGCATTCATGCCAGTGGGCGGCTCACTGGTGATTTTGATGGCATTCTCCAATATGCCTTTGGGGATGACATGCTGCTCTGGGCTTGGCGCTGGTTCCCCGCTGATGAACACCCTGTAGTCTGGGTGACTGTCCACCCCGGTTGTCTCCAGAAGAGCATCCAGACAGGGTAGCCATCGGGCCACCAGGTGTACATTCTGGCCACCAAAAATATTTAAAAGAATATACACTATATAAAGGGCAGTAGAATTATGATTGATAAGTTGACCAGCAAATCTCTAAGCATTTGTTTTATTTTTAGTTATGTTTGTGTTTATGTGTGTTTATGTATTCTAAAAAAAATGTGTTGCTTTGTTCTGAAATAATTTGAAGACTTGATTGATGAGTGATTCAAGTGACTGCAGGATTTCCCCTTTAAGGTACAGTAAATCAGCTCTGGAGCTGATTTAGCCAATCACGGTTTTGACTGAATCAAATTGAGCTTCTTTCCCTCACTCAGGAGGTGAGATAATTGAATTAGGTGCATTAGTGGCTGGCTAGAACAACAGCCTGAAATTACTATTGTAACCCAGCCGCTGCTAAGAAATGCTTCCCACCTGTAGAATAACCCAATGTCCGAGCTGAGAGGCATTCCTCAAAATCCTCTCAGCTACTTCCTCCTGCCCCTGGCCCAGGGACACATTGTGCACAGTGCCCTGGTCAATGGAAAATCCCAGCCTTAACCCTGTGCAAGAAAGAAGTATCAGAATCAGAATATTTACTCCAAATAAATGATATGTATAAATACCACCTGCTAGACATGGTACCTAGTTTCTCCACATCTTTGAGTGGGTCAACTCCAGGTGAGAGGATAAAGAACATCGGGGTTGAGGGGTCACTCTCCTCAAATGACTTCTCAAATTCAAGCCCAGCAGCCTCCGTATATTTTGTCCCCATGCTCTCCTCCACAAAAGTCCTGTCATGCAACATTATTCATAGGCTTAGTGATATACAGTATAAACAAATGTTTAAACATATTTTCTAGGTGTAGATGGGTAATTTACTTGCCTAAGTGTACAGGTCATCCTATCAGGGCGGAGTGCTCTCAAGATGATCAGCTTCTGGAGGGAGCTTTTATTCTTCCAGTCCTGGGGAAGCCTCTCCTTTTCAGGACACTTAGACTCAACGATCTTCCTCCAACGCTTGGGTGAGCTCTCCATGTCTCTGTCCAGGCCACTGAACTGCTCCATTCTAGAAATTGTCTATATCCAGGTAACAGACATAGTCAAAAATCTCTAACCTCTGGAACTGGGCAGGTGGTGATAACATGACCTAATGGCTAATACCAATGAAAAGGTGACTGAAAAGCTTTCACTTTGTTTCGCCACCTCAATTACTAGCTTCTCTAATGACATACTGTACCTTGATGGCCCCCCAGGCTTGTGGAGAGATGAAGGACATTGGGCTAACTCTGCTAGGTTCCACAGGGAAACGCAGCAGGAAGTCAAACTCCTGAGCATCAATCAGGCCCTGTTTTAGCAGAATCTGAGGGGCAGGGACAAGACCATCAAGCAATTTGTAATGATGTGATCAAAGCTTGTTATACTGTATTGATCTCTTTTCAAATACTTCACAAAACTCTAATTCACAATTGTGAAAAAACATCTCAGCAAAGGGATTCAGTGTTTCTGAATGTGAAATTGCCACATGAAGGACAGCCTTCAGACTCAGAGCCCCACGACTTCTAAGTTGAAAACAGTTGGCGCAATGACAGATAATTGCATTATGCCATCAGAACCCACCCCCCTGTCAGAACCAACTGGCTGAACAGCAGTCATGAAGCTAGGTGTGAGAGGTAATCAATAGCAGCGTATGGTCCTGCTGACTGCTTTTAATTGAAGTTAATGTGGGGGCAGAAAAGTACTTTGATTGATGAGGATGACACAAGGCCCCACCTTTGAGGCAGCCCTGAGTCCCTCACCTGGAAGGCGGTGTGTGACAAGAAGGTTAACTTGTCTCGTTCAAACAGGCCCTGGCTGGTGTACAGGAATACTGAATAGGTGATGGCCTCAGTCAGGGTGTGCACTCTGGCCCTCACATCCTCGTGCAACTCTGCTCGTTCTATTGCTTTGTTGAATACTGTGTTGAAGGCCTGGAACACAAGCAAAAAGTGGCCAGTGGCTCTTATCAACATATATGTAGCCATGACCCCAAGTCCTGCACTGGATAAATAGCTACACACTGTCAAAGTTTTTGATATTTATGCCTAAATGCATAATCACCAAGCGATACAGTTAAAAATTGCTTTGTTTAAAACTCAAACAGAACACTGGTCAGGGTTGACAGAACATGGACAAAGGTTTCACCTTGAGAGAAAACTGGTACATGGGGTTAATCTTGCTGAGGTCGTTGATGATGAAGAATAGGAGTGACGCTCTCTCAGCTGCTGGGCGGTATAGTTCTCGAGCCTCGTTGATCTTTGTCTCGTTCTCTCTGGCCTCCACCACCTGTGTGTTCCAATTGCACAAAATGAGCTATTAGGCTCTCAGTCATGCTCTAAAACACTCCCATTACACATATTCTAAACTGCACATCATTTGTAGCTAATGCAATAAAATGAGGTGGTTGCTGTTGTGCGACATTCAAAAACACTTGAGTGACACTTTGAAAGAGAAAATAACGTGCACTGAACTACAGTGAGCCAACTTAAGGGACCGTGTTGCTCTAATAAACTCACCTTGTAATGAATGTGAACGGCTGTGGTCTTGGTGCTCTCAAGTTGTTCCACCAGGGAAATATCACCCAGAAAATTACCATGGGCTGCAGAGAGGCGGCTCAGCAGGTCATCTTCCAAACTCTTCAGCTCAATCTTAAAGTCGTTCTGCTGTGTGGTGAGCTCCAGCTTGAGCAACAAAGACAAAACATGGACTGATGGACTATTCTGTTTGGAATTATGGACTTAGTCTATCTACTATGGTCTTACATATAAAATCAAAAACTTTTTTTCTACTTTGTCAACATTTTGCCTACACTGCCTCATCATCATCCAGTAATAGAAAATTATTTTATTTTATTTTCTATAACTTTATTTTTCAAGACACAACACTACAAGACATACAACATGACAACATGCCATGACGTAAGCTGTAAATTCCAGACCGTATCAGCAATAATGATTCAGTTTCATTTTCCTGCTACAGCTATACGAAAAGAAAAAGGGATAATTAAAAAAAAAATAAGAAGGAAAAGGAAAAAGAAAAAAAAAAGAAAAAGACAAATGATCTGATCCTAGTCAACAAAATAAATCCATACATGATGTTATATACATTCCTTTCACAATTAAAATACCTCATGATCACGTCTTTGAAAAATAAAAATAAAAATAAAAAGGAAAAGTGCCCCCCCCCATGTGGTTGTTGACTCAAAATTTGTCCAATATCCATTCATTGCTATGATTTCAGTAATAGAAATAGAAAATAAATCTACAAATGAAGTTCAAACTGTTTTAGCACATGTATTTGGATGGTAATCAATATGATGGACATTTTGAAAATGATTTACTGTATGCTTAACAAAATTGCAAAAAATATGAAGTAAAAGAGGCCTTACCTTGAGGGTCTCCAGGTCAGGCCTCTCCCAGGTCACTACCTGTCCCAGCAGCTGCTCTTCTAGGCCCACAGGAGTCACTGTGAAGTCGATGAGTGTAGTCTGGGCCTGGAGCTCAGGAGGGAAATGGGGATTGGCCAGCTTGGTGTGGAGAATGAGTTGAAACTTACTGTTGTACTCACACTCCTTACCACCAATACGAATGTACCTGGATCAAAGGAGAATACAAGTGTTTTTTCACTTTTCAGGTGAATTCCTTTATTGTACCTCTCGTTTACATTATTCACAGGCCAATAACCTTTGAATAACGCTGATATTATATGTAGGGGCAAAGTCGCTGAAAGGTCACTTACTGATAATGAACTTAATGAATGCAACAGGAGGACACAGAGCTGAACTCAGCTGTGTTGCTAGTGTAGACAGTAATGGTAGACTAAAACTTTACAGCTATCATTTGCAACTCTAAAATATACTGCCTTTTAATTCAGACATGACCTATCTGGGAAATGATGCCAGTTATTGTTACTGCCTGAAATGAACATGGAAGTTACTGTACCTTGCTGAAAAAAACAATAAGTTTTGCTCTAGGGGATTATGTCATTGGAGAGATGAAGATTACCATCAATGTGGTATTAGATTAACTTTCAAAATTAATGACATGCTTTGTGCAGCAGAAGCTACGTATTGCAAATATGAAGAACATATTAAATGAAACACAGATATGGTGTGTGAAGTGAGAGATGATAGAGATTAGTAAAAATATTCACTAGTACTTTCTTTTTAAAGAACAGTACAGGTGATCAAACGAAATCCCAATATTTTCTAACTTTTGACGCATGACTTTTATGATAATGATGATTTCAGATCCTCCTGCTGCACTGCAAACACTCTGCATCTTGAAAGTAGAAATCCTAAAACCTATTTGTCTTTATGCATCTTAGCCCATCCACTTCACACTTTTACACACTGTCACGCTAACAGAGAGGGGGAGGGGGACTCTGGCTCCGAATGCTACTTATACTGTAGACAAATAATGTTAGATACATATGAAAGATTATCAGCAGAGCAGCCAATATTTAACTGTTCCTGCATTTCAATTAAATTAGCAGAGGCTTGACGAACCTGGTGGCTTTTCATTTTTCTCTAATTACCCCTTGGATGTCAGGCAAGGCCCCAATTTTACGGCACAGGTTCCTCATGGCCTGGGTCTGGTTCAACTCTATATCTTCACAAGCCAGAATTAATGTACTATTGATAGAACCATTACTCCACCAAATTAAAGTCCTTGCTGATGGATTGGCTTGTAGTCTTCCGTCAGCCATGAAAGGAATAATTAGTATTCATTACTTCACACCCTACAACATTCCAATTATTAATGAACTTCAGCTGTGGAGCCCTACCAGATCCATCATGGCTGCCTCAGCAGGTTGTATTAATCACAGACAGAAACAAGTGTGTGGGTCATCTACAAGGGATAAACTTATAATCAGATTTACTATGATGAATTGTTACATGTCGACAGACAGGGCTTCAGAAGAAGCTCAATATTCATAGTCACAGATAGATCAGAACAAGAAAGATGTAAACATTTAGCGGAAGTCAAAGTACAATGCCAATATATGGTATTTTAATTTTTCAGTTTATTCTACTGTTAATATCCATTTTATAAAATCTGCTAGATGTAATATGTTGCCAGCAGGGTAATGCCTTAGTAATTGAACAAAGGTAATTACAGAATAACTATGATAGCAGTACCATCATGAAGTCTTAGGCCCCCTAGATGTTTTGTTTACATGTGCCTAAGACTTTTGCACAGTACTGTATTTGTTGACTGTTATTTCAACGAGACAAGTTAACCTTCTGGGGCGGCACGGTGGTGTAGTGGTTAGCACTGTCGCCTCACAGCAAGAAGGCCCCGGGTTCGATTCCCGGTTGGGGATGTGGGGACTTTCTGTGTGGAGTTTGCATGTTCTCCCCGTGCCTGCGTGGGTTTTCTCCGGGTACTCCGGTTTCCTCCCACCGTCCAAAGACATGCAGATTTGGGGCTAGGTGAATTGGGGAGTCCAAATTGCCCATAGGTGTGAGTGTGAGTGTGAATTGTCTGTCTCTGTGTTAGCCCTGGATTGACTGGCGTCCAGTCCAGGGTGTACCCTGCCTTCGCTCTATGACAGCTGGGATAGGCTCCAGCGCCCCCCGCGACCCTCTGTGGAGGATTAAGCGGTA
>CABFOS010056053.1:0-14601 GCA_900660315.1 Diretmoides pauciradiatus | reverse complement strand
ACAGACAGACTCACGGATACAGACAAACTCACGGATACAGACAGACACATGGATACAGACAGACTCACGGATACAGACAGACTCACGGATACAGACAGACTCACGGATACAGACAGACTCACGGATACAGACAGACACACGGGCAGAACGCAGAGTTCACGGCTTTATTCACTTTATTCACACATAATTACACTTATAAACGGCGCGGTGTCGACCGCTGCTTTCCCGCAGCGCTTCCCTCTGCTGGCGGCGCCGGTCCGGTTTGTTTTGCTCTGTAGTCACTTGATGCATTTCATTACTTGCTAGGACATCACGTGTGCGCAAGACGACCAATGATATAACTAAACTTACTCAGTGTAACATATCATGCAGTCAGTGGGTTTCCCGTTTGTAGAGCTGTCTGCTGTCCAGCCAAAAAAAGTAATTTAATTTTAATATTTTAAATGCGTTTCTGTCATTGTTCAGAGGGCCGGTCCACATGTGGAGGCGAGCCGGGTCCGGCCCGCGAGCCGTAGTTTGGGGACCCCTGGTGTAGACTAACACATGCCTCCTCCGACACATGTGAAGTCGCCAGCCACTTCTTGTACACCAGCCGGCGAGGAGGTTCACCGGGAAGGCATAGCGCGTGCGGAGGAACACGTTATCCTCCCCAGCTCCGCTCCCCATAGACCGACCAGTAGGAGGTGCTAGTGCAGCGACCAGGACAAATCCCCGTGTCGGGCTTCCCACCCGCAGGCGCTGCCAATTGCGCCTGTAGGGACGCCCAGCCAAGCCGGTAGCAACCCCAAGGATCGAACCTATGACCTCGGGGTTGGTAGGCAGTGTACTTTACCGCTACACTACCTGGGCGGCCGACAACAACAATTTTAAACAGATGGGTCGTCCAATCAAAGGTGAAGGGCTCACATTGGATTGGTTGTCCCGTTTTTGGCCCCTGCTCTTCACACAGATGCTCAAATTACGACATTGATGTGTCAAATATCTTATGTTACTGATTCCTGCCGAATACATTCCAGATATATGAAGATTTTTACAATTTTGCCATAAATAAAGCGGCGGACACAGCACCTTTAATTCTGAGGATTATGTTCTATGAGAAAAATGCAAAAGTGGCCACTTTCATGAGTTAATCATAGTATGAGACATAGGAAATTCTTAGAAGTTTTGTGGGCCTGTTGACTCTACTGGCTGTTTGTCTGTCTGGGTGTTATCAAATCGTTCCTGGTGGTTGATTGAGTGCCTCCATAGGTGCGACTTTTTCAAGATAGCTTGTTGAATTTTAGAAGTGCCTAGCAGAAGGGGTATGCGTTACAACCGTGATTGATGATCTCTGATTTATCTCGCTCCATCTGCCACAGAAACTTTTCCCACAGACTTACAGTAACTTAGCTTTTTGTCAACGTTGTATTTAATAAAAAATATGACTCATGGATGATTTAAACATGCATAAAGAGTGAAACAGACTCACAGCCACCTGGACAGAATTAGAGAAAAAAACAACTAATTCTGTCTTAGTAAGACTAACGCTGCTCAAGGAGGGTTGGAAGTATCATGATTCTTTTGACTGCATGCCTTGTCAGGTTCACCTCTGCTTAATAATCTGGCGAAGGGTGAACACTCAGAAAGTTCTAGAAAATGCTGGGATCAAGGCCAGAAATAAAAACACCCAACCACTAATTTTCAAACTGCTTTCCATCATACAGCAGCTTGTGAAAAAGGTTCCTCAACTCCCTGTGACACTGACTGGTGTGGAGGTTAAATAAAGGTTAACTCAGGAAAATAGCTTATTTTGAGTGTGAGTCATGTATGGTATTGACCAGTGTACCCAAACAGTCCATGAGGTCTGTGCCATGGTGACATGGTGTCACACAGAGTATCGATTTTAATACATACATGCCAATGAATGAACACGGGGTCACCTTAGCGGAGAAGCGCACAACAAGGATCTTCCAGGTGCTAAGGCCAAATCAATACTGACTTAACAGACACAGACATTGTGGCTTATGTCAAAGTTCCTGCCTGTTGGGAGGATCTGTTTCATAACTGAAACTCTTTGTGTTCCATCTCTTTGACCCAACCGTCCAGTGAGGAATAGGAAGACATTTTCACAGACTGCAGACGAATCCAAGCTGCTGCTGCTGCTGCTGCTGCAGGGAGCAGTGTTCAGGTACAGCCCGGCTAGCCTGCCGTTATGCAGTGAAAGTTCCAGCTCAGAGCGAGGCACTGCTGTGGGCCCAAGTACCGACGCCTCCAGATCTCCAGAACCCATGTGCCCTAATAGAGCCCCTCAGTGAAGGGAAAGGTATAGAGGTAGAAAGGGCACTAGTGACGGTGCAAGGGGGTCAGGTCCCTATCCGAGTCTGAAACCTTAACCCCCACCCAGTCACCCTCTACAGGTTACAGACATTGGCAACCATCTCCACTATTGATCCACAGACAGTGAAGGAAGGTAGTGACATCTCCCTTACAGAGGTGAGCCCAGGGGTGGTAGAGGTGGACATTGTCCAGGTTGGCCACGAGCAGGACCAATAGCAAAAAGAGCAAAAACCTCAATGAGGAGCAGCAGCAACAACTTCACCAGCTCTTGACTAAATTGCAACATGTGTTTTCCACCCATGAAGAAGATTATGGGCTGACTAACATTGTTAAACATCAGCCCACTTTGCAGCCCACCTTCACCACCTAGAGGCAGTATTCCAGTCCCGGGGACGTTATGGCTTAGAGCTCTGCCCTGAGAAGTGCCAAGTGAAGTTCTTGGGACACCTGGCAGGGAGTTGCACCCGACCTTGAAAAAGTGGCAGCAGTCCAGGAATGGAAACCCCCAAGAACTATGAGGCAAGTGCGCTCATTCCTGGGTTTTGCTGGATACTACCACAGGTTTATCGAGAACTTTTCTAAGCCTGCTAAACCCCTGAATGAACAGTTAGTAGGCACTGGACATGGCCCCTATCTTGGCCTATGCCGACTTTACCCTCCCTTTCACTCTGTATATGGATGCCAGCAACCTAGGTTTAGGGGCAGTACTGTATAAACCCAACAACAGGATTATTATTATTATTATTAGTTATTGCTTATGCTAGTAGAAGCCTCCACCCCTCTGAACGCTTAAAATTGACCTAAGCACTTGTATTATTGTCAAGCTATTGTGGAGAGTGCATGTTAGACCATTTTTAATAGTTACTTTTATACTTTGTGTCCCTTTTGTGGGGTTTGCCCTTTTCCTTGACTGCAGTGTATTGTGTCTAAGATACTGCTGACTGGTGTACCCCCCCCCCTTCAGACTTGCATCTATTGTGGAGGACAGCGGCAACAGGGACTGTCACCACGAGGACTACGCCTGAACTTTTGCCATACTGCACTAGAGATCTTCTTTATCAGTCTTTTGAAATAAACTATTGAAACATGGGTTGTGCCTCTACTATCCTGAATGGTAAAGAAACTCCCCAGTAGAAACAAAAGGTCCCTTGGTGTGGTCTCAGTACCTCTACACCCGTGACACTTATTTGACATGGCAAATCCCACTGCAGTTGATCTTTTCACTACGATCTTTGCCGTACACAGGAGAGTCTCCTCTTGCCGCATTGCAGTGGTGCAATTTGGTCTTCTCTGTCAAAGACTGAGCATAGCACATTCAACAAATCCAGCATTTTATGTTACAATGAAGTTGATCAAAGGGGAAACAACATGACCAGAACAGATACGGTAGCAGGGGTAGAACTCTCATGAAGTTAACAAAGTTTAAAATTGGTTCAGATGTTTGATAAGAGTCTAAAGAGAGCTGACAGCAGGCAGAGAAACAAAGATAATGGACGGACAGAAAGGCAATTCAGGGGTTTAAAAGTATCCCCCACTTTTTTAAACAGTCTTTTTGACTTTAAAAAGTTTTGGCAGAACCAACGAGGCAAATCTAATAACACAGCACAAGAGAGGCTCTTTGCGAGGCTCCGGTACAAACTATTTTAAGACAGAGGAGCTTGAACTTCAGAAATAATCTTTCATGACTTCTTGGTTAAGCTTTTCCATTTCCAACATAAACCTATTTACATTTATATTCTTTGTTCTCACATTTAAATTTCGTTTTCATTTCACTACCTTTCAGACGTGCAGCAAACGCCACACGAACACAAGCAAACACAGAAAGGCAGCTTTGATCTTTGAGCTTGCTATCGACCTGTGTCACATTACGCAGGCCTGTGATCAGAGCTGCCTTTCAAGTCATGTTACACCTGAAGTCATGTCTGTTTACACTTGTATAGATCGAGTTGGGGCATTATAACTGGCTGTAACCACTCATGCCAATCTGCTTTTTTCAGGCCTAAGTCAGAGCAGTCTAAAAGCAGCCCTGAAGCTTCTTCTATCTTCTTAAACGGATTTGGTTGGCATGATGTCAAGGGGCTGGAAGACAAATGTCTAATGTATGAAATGTGTCCATTAGTTAAGAGGGATCGACCTAAACAGAATATCTAGATAAGGACAGGATACAGCGGTAAAGGAAATGGGATGAAACATCTTTGACCTGATGTCCTCAGTCTTTTTTTAAAAGAAGGTTCAACACGGGCCACAGTCAGCATTCAAAGAGCCAGAGACACCAGGAGAATCTTAACGAGGGGATCAGCTGTGCCAAATAAAAACCTGGGATTGAGCTTTTAGAGTAAACTTTTAGAGGAGCAATAGCATGTAAGGCTGAAAAATGATCATTGATTACTGGGACAATTTAACAGATCATTTGTGTAGGAAAACCGTGCTGAACATGAATTTACACATTAACCATTAAAGATGCGAGAGCGAAGTACAGATGGCAGTCGAGTCAGAGCCATGCGGTTTTACATTAAAAGACTCAGGCCATTTGAGTCATCATCAATATAGATGTTAAAATCACCAACAATAATGTAAGAAATCTGATTACGTGTGTTTTAATAAGTAAAACATCTTTTATAAACCTTCTATAAACCTTCAAATGAACAGCTGTGCTTTCAAATGGGAATTGGCTGCACTGCTAACTACTGTAGTGTGGTACTGGCTTCTTATCTTGTCTTTTCCTGTTTTTATTGTTTTATCAATGTTAATTATAACAAAACCACGGTATTACTATCTCTCTGATCAACCTCCAAGCATCTTTCTAAATGCAAATGTCAGTGGTGATGTCTGGAACGCTTGACCTGTAACAGTCTTGGTAACGGGTTCTCTGAACTCTGAACCTTCTGAGTTGAAATCCAATTTACTTCAGTTTTTTCATTTCTATGTTTGTTTTCTTCTTTATCTTCCTTATTATTCAATGCAAAGTGGAATTGCGTTGGACTGACTGTTGCACATTCATGCCTGTGGCTGTAATCATCAGCATCACCGCACTGCCGAGGTTTCTAATTATATTCTATTTTCTATATTTCTAATTAAATTCCATCTGAGTGTAATCACGACGAGGAGCCTGTAAGCTTTACGTCACTTTCAAACCAAGATCACAAATTAAGGTTACTGAGAACTATTGTGGCGGGTGTCAGGGGATTTGATTCACAATTAATGTATTAGCATGATGTAATTATATGGACCATATAGTGACTGGACAGGAAAACATTCTTTAATAAATAATAAGGATCTGAATTGACTGTGGTATTCACTTCATTACTTGTAATGTGTTATCTGATTGTCTGATTGCATTGCTCAACAAAGCATGTACATTTTCATCTTGCTGCAATCTGTGTGTGAGTGTGGAGCGTGTCACATAAAAGAAGGGAGATCATTCAGGAGGCTGATATGTTCCGACTGTTAAAATCTGCTCTTGGAAATTCCTGACAGGACTGTATGACATTTATTCGATTCTATCCTGCACAATTGATAACCCCAGTGACTCACCCACTCTCACACTCAACCCTGCAACCTGTAACCTTTAGAGGAGGTGGGCTAGGGAACGATGCTGCCAGTAGAGTTATGACAGTGTAGAAAGAAAGAAAGAAAGAAAGAAGGAAGGAATCGTGTTCGGTGACCCTGCCATTCTACCTTCCTTTTTGAGTCTTTCTCATTCATCTCTCTCCCAGATTTCCCCCTTACTCTTTCTCTGTATCTCACCTTCTCTACGTCTTCCCTCCACCGTCTTTCTGTTTCTCCATCTCGCTCGGCTCTCTCACACTTGCTCTCGTTCTTTGCTGCATTAATTCAAGTTTCCCTCCTCTGGATGTTTTGAGACAGTTTTCTGCCCGGTTGCGCTGCTTTCCTGGCATCAAAGAAATGTACCCAGTGGGATGGAGAGGGGAGGGAGGAGAGCCATGGCTCATTCACTCAGCTAGTGAGGCAAATAGAAAAAAAGGAAGAAAGAAACATAGCATGTGGCGGGCGCTTCTGCTCCCAAATGCAATTTATTGTGAAATTTGCAGGCAGAGTTGGAGTCAAATCCCAAATTATGGGATTTTACGTATCTGCTTGACAGGCACATCAGTTCACCTTAGTCAAAGTCCCTCCATCTAATAAAATTCACTACCAAAACATACAACACTGCTTGTATGGACTCAGTTTTTGGGCACAAGTGGAGCAATTACTACTGACATTATTACTTGGTAACTAGGAATAGGGAAGATTAGCCCTGAATTGACTTTAAAAGTTTATTTCAAAGACATTTCTTATGATTTTTTGCCTGATCTTTGCTTTCCATTGATGATCAATATTTCACTTAGACTAAAGTATGCCAAAGTGCCACATCTGCCGTATCCAACTGACACCCATCATGCTCGATTACATTGCTGAACAGATCTGCAAACCTAGGACTGTGAGGAACAAATGGCACAGAAAAAAACACACATTTGCACTACAGTACATTAGCCATGTTAGAGGGTTTGATACTCTGCATCTCTGAGTGCAGGTCGGGTTTCTTCTTGAACTCCTCCCAGAGGAGTGCAGCACAGCAGCAGCAAACATTTAATGTGAAAAGAAGGAATTTGATGATTGCTGCATCTGCAGATAAAGTGAGAGATGGCAGTTATCAAATATAAATGTAGAGTAAATTGCCAATAAAGCCACTTATGATGTTTAGAGTAAGATGCTGCAGAGAGAAATGGCTCAGGAGCCATTTAGAGGGTCCCGAGTCAGAACCACTCAGGGTGGTAGCTGTTTGGGGGAGTAATTTATGGAATCTTGGAAAATAATCAAACGCACAAATTGTTACCTGGGGCCAGGTGCAGACACAGGCGAGGAGACAATGATTTCAGGGAAAAGAAGATTTATTTGCGGAGCTGGGGTTTGTGAGGAAGCAAGCTAGAGGGGCAGGGCTTCAGAGGCCTGAGGTGGGACTGACGGCAGGGGAGCAGGTTCTAACCAGAGGGATGGGGATTGGGGGTCCGAGGAAGGACAGACAGGACTGTAGAGAAGAGGAGACAGGGTCAGGATAACAAGAAACATCAACAGATTTGTGCAAGGTTAGGGCTAGAACGTGTCACTCTGATGGGAAACAGAGTTCACGATCTGGCAGTGTAAATCTAGTGTCTAGGCGGATGACACCCCAGGGTCGATGTGACACAGATTAATGTCAGTCTTTGTAGAAATATTTTTTCTTGAATAAAGAATATTTGCAACCAACATTAATCAACTTTTCCAATTATTATTCAAATAAAATGTGACCTAACCCTGAACCCAGGACATTTTGCATATAAAATCCACTTTTTTAAAAATTTAATAATGAATACAATGATGATGAAGCACACACACACAAAAATCATCCCCCACAATGTGTCTGCCCTTTCGTGTTGGCTCATAAATAGTCTGAAAAAGGAAAAAATGGAATCGTCATTTGGTGTCAAGGCTCAGCAATATGTGCATCAGGTTCACCGCCGGGTCTCGCTTCTGTTTGATGGGGTCATGAACCAAAAAGGTTGAGAACCGCTGGAACAGAGTCTAATGGGCCGTGGTGAAGTATAAACCTGACAGTATTATTACGGCACATCATTATCGTTGTTATTTACATTTTGGGTAATGGGCCCACCGGGTCCTCATCCCTTCCAGATGGCCTCCGTCAGATGGGCCCTTGGTGGCTTGGTGTGTGCAACAGCTGCTGCTTTTCATGCCCTTATGATTAGTTAACAATGTCGCTGTTAAACCACAGATATGTAACCTGTGGGACATCAGATCACATTGCCACTAACCCCGACAGCACAAGAAAGCACAGCCCGGAGAAATCTATAAAGATGTGCGTCTGAATTCTCTGTGGGCGGAATAGTTTCAGTGGGCAAAAGCGGTTGATTTTCTCCCATGCCTCACAGGCTGCAACACATCATCATGAGTGCCAAGGCTCATTGTCGCCCAGGCCGTATGGCGGTGTATCACAGCTTTCTGCCTCCGAGGCCGCCTGCTGCACTCTCCACATTCCTGCTGCACACCAGCCCTGAAGTGTCTAAGAGCTGTTCAGTGAAGGAGTCTGGTAAAGCTCTTCTCCAGAGCCAGGGCAGCTGGGCCGGCCATGCAGGCACAGACTGAGAATGGAAGGATTATAGTTCCTCCTTTCCAAGACCGCAACTAACCACGGAGCAAGTTCATCACGGTTTCACTCGCAGTTTCACCTTATTTGTGCAAATCTCCAATTCCCCTTAGTCCCCCTTGATTTCCAGACAGCGGACTGGAAGTCACAAGGAAGGTCAGACGTGATGAGAGTTTGTGAATGGGAGGAGAAGTGGGTGGCCCCTTCTTTCTCCTCTCCTTTCCTCCTTCTCCTCATCTTTCCTTCTCTCCTCTCCTTTCCTCCACTCATTTCCTCCTTCTCCTCTCCTTTCCTCCACTCCTTTCCTCCTTCTCCTCTCCTTTCCTCCTCTCCTCTCCTTTCCTCCATTCCTTTCCTCCTGTCATCTCCTCTCTTTTCTCCTGATGCAAAACAAACCAACAAACCAAAGTACAAATATCAAGACAATGTATCTCAGCCTCAGCCCTGACGCTGAGATACAGTACAGAAGATGACTTTACACATAAACTAGCGCATCATCCTCTGTGTATCAACTTACAGTACAAGCAGAGCCTATGATTTAACTGTTTGCTGGATTCCTAACAGGCTCCACAGGGAACAAGTGTTTGAGAACGCAGGCTGACAGGATGAACAGAAAACAAGCCAAAGGTTTGACAGGTTTGAAAAGATGGTCGATTGTTATTTCTGCTGCAACGTATGGGCCAGAACGCTCTGCTCCTGCTCTCTCAAAGCAAATCAATTGTGTCTGCGCATGTCATGATGACAAGCAACCCAAATGCTGCCACTTATATTGCACAGCTGGATCTGAAGGGAACATTACTATGCACGCCTCCCCCTCAGAAGCTATACGGACGGGTTAGTACGGTACAGTGCTCTTACATTTCAATTTGGCAGGATGGAGCAGTGGAGCTGGACAGGAAAGGATTAATAGGGGAAAACTGTAATTTCACACCCACATCCAATTCCCCACATGCTGCGGTAAAAGGGGGTGGGGGGCGGGCAGGTAATATCTCTAAAAGTGGATGAAGAAATGCTCTTTCAAGATGAAAATAGGTGAAATCAGGATACAAATAAATAAACGGGGATGAATGGAACGTCAAAAAATGTGCTGAAACTCTTAGTTTAATTGTCAGATGGATACATTAATACAATTTTATATATACTTAATTCCAGACCTAATGTGTTTTGCTTTTTATTCATATTCACTGTGTATTGTAGCCAACACAGCGCTGTCTCTCCAAGCCATTACTCTTCAGGATGTACTGTAGCTGCCGTATATTATTCCCACTGATTCTCCTACAGGTTCTTTAGCGATCAACATGACAGTGTGTAAGGAAAAGTTAGAGAGACTATTCAACCACACTATGAAAGACATACAGATATATGTGCGCGAGAACCCTGTCTCTTCATTTAGATCATGAAGACCGTACAGTTCATGGCTCCCTGCAACACGTAGAGACAGTTGTGGTCGTTCAAATCTAAAGTTCAAATCTAATGACAGTCTATGACAGTGTCTTGCATCAGAAGAACACACTCATGCAGCGCTGCAGATGAGCCCCGGGGCTGACATTTGTTTTCCAAGTCTTTAGCTGTTAATCTTCATGGGTGTACTTTAGAAAAGGTCAAACACTGCTATGCTAAATGGTGCGTGTGTGTGTGTGTGTTTCTTGTATTGTTTGTGCATTTCCTTGCATGCCTGTGAGACAGAGACCGGAGGAACAGGCACAACACAACAGAACATCATTATGTATTTATGTCTTCACGCCTTTATTTATTTACAGACATTTTGTTTTCACAACAGCAGAACCAATCTGAATCACCATTATCACATCATTGTCATAATCACAACTAGATGGAAATACACTGAATTACTGGGCCAATTTATATTCAAGATATGAAACACGCCCCCTGGTCTGCACTACCAAATCCCCACTACAGTGCAGGTTTAAATAGTTAAAGGGATATACACAGTATTTTCCACGTTTTCACATCCCATTCATTATGGCTGTTTGGTGAACCTACAGTGTAACCTACATATATAGTGTATATACAGTGGCTAAAGCCTCCACAGATACTATAACAGCACACAGATACTGTACGAATCAACAGAAACACAGAGACTCATCGACCAACACAAGGCACAGCAAGTGATGCTCATCAGTTATGAAAAAAAGCAGAATGTCGTCGTGTTAGTGTTAAAGTAATACGTAGAGTTTCAGGCTCTTTGACCAACTTGTGGTTATGCAATGAGAAGAATGTAAGTTTCCTCTCTGTGTCTAGTATTTATTGATTTAACTACAGTGCCGTAGGACCATGCAGGCAGGCTTGTCTAGATAGTGTTAACATAATGCATCAAAGAGCACTAACTACTGGATACACAGAGGTGAGACTGCTGCTGCTACTGTAATTTGATCAGACCGATTTTGTTTTCAAAAAGTCAGTTTATCTATTAGCCCAACATTAGCACCAGTTGAGTAGCCAGGATTCAATCAGGGTTTTTGTCACTTTAGAATAATTTTTTTATCTCTGAGGAGTGGCACCGATCAACTCGTTACCTACACGAGGACTCACGAGGATCTACCCTGTTACATCGACATACACTAATCTTACATCTAAGCTACCTTTGGTGTCTATGGCAACCCTCAAAAGGAGGCTGCAATGTAATAGTGAATGAAAAAGTATTACCACTGTATAACAGCATTAGCGATGGGTACGGTGATTCATCCAGTGGAAGCTGCTGTGACATTGGCATTATTACTACAACTTCTTATGATGAAATGTATTGATTTTCATTTGTGACAAATAAGTGTTTTGTAAATTAAGTGACAAAGCCTCACTGTTTGTGCCTCCGGCTGAAAATGACCCTCTGTGAATGAAAAATTTCCAGGGCCACTGATTCATTGATCTCTGGTTTTTTGTTTTCATCAAAGCAGAGACATTTAAAAAAACAGTAAAAGCACATCAAGAAGTGACTTAAATCTCAAGTTACACGGCATCACACGCCCACGCACGCACAAGTGGAAAAAGCATCATCAACACACATTTACTGTACAAAGTGAACACACCTACACTTCTCTGCCCAACTGACACTGTGAGCACCAAGTCCAACAAGTCACCGGACGTCCGTTCATTTCCTGCAGAGCTGAGTGACCAGGCTGAAGCAAACCCGGCTGATGGGTGGATGGTCAACAAGCTTGTCAGCCATTAATAGTTGGCGCCAGCTGAACGTCTCATGGTCAAGCCAATCAGATTTATACATTTCCTTGTTTCTGCACCAATGTTTTTTTTTCGTTCCCTGAACAATAGTTCTGCCTGACAGGTGCAAAATGGATGAGAATTTGATTACTCAAAGCTTCAATTCTTGCAAGAAATGCTAAAAAAAAGGTTGCATCCTTCATTGAGCTGGATGGGAAGCTACCTAATTAGCGCTTGCTGGCTAGCTATGTTAACTCATTTAAACAATGGAATCTATGATTATGATTATGGAAGGAAATACCAAAGCAGTGAAAAATGCGACTTGAATAAATACATTATATGGAGCTGCAGACTACTACAGTACATAGATGCACCACCTACATTACATTACATTCATTAAGCAGATGCTTTTATCCAAAGCGAGGTGATAGTTGACACTGAACTGTCCGGGACGGGCCAGTCCCACAATCGGTTCAGCTCACTGGGTGTATAATCAGCCAGTCTTTCACGCTTACACTCCCCCCCCACACACACACCAATTGGAGCAGATCTTTCATTCTCCTGGCTTTTGAAAATGCAGTTGAATCCATCCATATATAAACAATCTGCTAGAAAGCTCCTTGTCTCCCAAAGCGCAGGAATGGTCCAGATTGTTTCTCATCTTTGTGTGTCTCCCAAAAGGAGAATGCGAGTCCCTGGATCCCTTTCATCTCCCTCTGATCCTTTTGTGGCAGCTGGTGTGAAAGCATTATATTGTACACCATTGGGAGCGCTCGTCTGTCCGCCACCACAGCAACTAACGTTACAACCCGGCAAGCAGAGATAGGGTCTTTGTGGTGATCAAGCCTTTCTTTTCCTGTGTCTACTCACAGTTCAAAGGGTCAGTCAGACCCTGTTCTCTGTGTACCCATTTTTAAAGGATGTTATGAACACCAGTTATGTGTTATGAAGTACCAGAAATACCCCTACGCTTACTATTGGCATGTAAACCCTTTGGACATTCATATTTCAAAGTGTATGCAGCATAACAAGACCCCCACCAGATTGTCTTATATTGGCGTGTCACAGAATCTCCTCAACAATGTCTGCCAAAAAAGTGATTTTGCAGGTTTTACAGACAACAACCTATACAGGTGTCTATGCGGCGTCCATCCCCTCTGTGTTAGAGAGACTTGGCATTCACAGTCAAAGGCAATTACACGGCCAAATGTACAGATTTGTTTCCTTTTTGAAATCAATATTAATTAATTAATTAATTATGTGATGTTTATCTGATATTCGTTTGTATATATCAGATGTATATGCGATGTGATACGTTGTCCATGTGATGTGATGTCTTGTGATGTCTATGTGTTATGTGGATTATTGTGATGTTTGTTTGATGCGTCTGTCCACTTCCCCTTCTTCCTCCACAAGGACCGCAATGGAAATAAGCATTTAGCTTTCTTGCGTAATATCCTTGACAGTATTTCCCCAAAACTGTGGGAAGTCACTGGGCTTCTGTTGCATGTTTTTTATTGTCGAATAAAATAATTCATTCATTCATTCATTCAATATTCCATCTGCCCATGAAAGATTGACTCATGGGCTCAGAAAAATTGAGACACATTTGAACAACGTTATCTATCCGGATTTCAAACAGGCAATTTCTGAGAATAAGAAAGAGCAAAAGACTTCTATAAGGTCATAACGCCCTCCCTGCAGGGCTCAGACTAGCAGCATCAGTTCTATATTTTAAATCTCTTCTATATAATTCAATCTTGTTATTGTAAGGTTGAAATTATTGGGTGTAATTTTCTAGAGATGAGCCTAAGTGTACTGTAGGTACAGTGTGGTAGCTGTTTTAGCTGTTTGGTGTTGTGTTGGTGTCGAGGGATGTACTGTAGTTCTGGGACGACAGAACTTCAACAAAACAACCGTGATGAGAGGTGCCCATCCCAGTTGAGTGATGGGACTTGATAACACCAAAGACACCCAAAATAGCATAAGTGATAGTTGATCAGATCTTGTATGTATTGCCAAAGGCAAAGAGCATAGAGAAAATACTTTCAGAACCCAAGGGGGAGGGGGGCGTCTGAGCTCCACAACCCACTGATGAAAGCACGGTCATTATGGCTGCAGTACAAACCGAGTCTGTATGACTGGTCCCATGAAAATAAAAACAGAAACATGTACAGTACTTACAGCTCACATTTGTTATGAGTGATTCTACACTAAACACACAACAACACCAAACAAAATGCGTTTCAGAGTCCACAGCACTTCTTTTCTTCCTTTCTTCTGAAACTGTTTTCTCAGAGAAATGAAGTACTGGGGTCAGCTGACCCCTGATTGATGGCGATGTTGTCCCAATCACTGCGCCGGATTGTGCCGATACCATACCAGTCTCCAACCAACCTTCCTTTCCTCCCTTGTACCAGCAATCACAGGGCTGCAGTGGATGGGTTAGTGAGACAGTCCAGTGCAAGTCAGTCCAGAGCAGGTCATTAGTTGCTATGCTGTGTCCTTGACGATGTTGGTGGAGAGGGTGTGGTTGCTGGAGATGCTGATGGAGTGGCGGGTCAGGGTGCGGCGATGCCTCCTGGGTGTATGTTGACAGGGCATGCAGAAGTAGCGGAGCGTGGAGAAGAAGATCTGGCGGTAGTTGGCCGACACCAGGTTGTAGAGGACTGGATTGATAGCCGAGCCCATGTAAAACAGGATGTTGGTCAGCATGTAGAAGTAGTGGTAGAAGTCGTACAGGCCACTGTAGGAGAAACAAATAGAAGGAGAAAGAGCTCAATCTGCTACTGTATGTGCAGCATGTTTAACTAGCAATATATCATTGTCATATTAAATGTGACTTGGTAGAATTACCGTACACAAATTAGACCTATGAGATGATTGGTAGCCTCTATCTCACGCCAGTGGCATTGTTAGTGCTAGTGCTTCTTCAAAATGAAGACCACATTTCCCATAAATCCTGCTGA
>CABFOS010056031.1:0-11996 GCA_900660315.1 Diretmoides pauciradiatus | reverse complement strand
CTCAGGACTGAAGTGAATCCAGGGGAAACATGTAGGAAGCTCCACGGTCACTAAACAGCATAACACAGAGTTAAGGAGATGTTGTTTGACGGAGGGAGATCACTTGTCGATTCACCATCTGTCTCTGGACTCTTTCCTTTTAATTCTTCCTGTTTCTAACCAGCTATCCATATGATACTCCGTATATATGTATAGACTATACCATGTAGGGCGGAAAAGTGGACCGGCCGGTGACAACATAGGACAGTTCCTATCATTGGCTTAGAAAGAAAAAGAAAAAAGAGAAAAAATAAAAACAAAGGAGTTTTTAAACATTTTTAAAACATTTATATATATTTTTAATAATTTAATTTTTTTCACGAAAATCATACTTTTAAAAAAATGATTTGCCAGCCCACTTGCAATACCCTCACGGCCCACCAGGGGGCCGCGGCCCACAGGTTGGGAACCACTGGTTTAAGGCATTCAGAATGAGAATCAAACTTAATTTAATCAAGTATACTTGCATGTACCTGGAATTAGTCTCAGGTACACATATCCAATGTTCCTGGTTTTCTGTCTCTGTGTAGGTGGGCCCAGGTGGCAACCTTCCAGTGACCAGTCCCATCACCCTGACTGTGGCAGGGCTGCCCAGCCAATCACAGAGCTCCAAGGGAGCATCCTGCCAGCCCAGCCCAGGCAACAGTGAGCTGAAACGGGCCACCACAGTCCAGCCACCCTCGCTTTCTCCACAGGTCGGGACTCCACCAAATAAAAAGCACATTGTGCTGTCTTTTAGACAATTTCTTGACTTTTCTTGTGCCTTTTAACTCCACAGTTACATTGTTGTCACAGAGCTGTCAAACAAATATTTCTTAAAATAGATTTCAGGCTTTTTCTCCAGACTGTCAACAGGTTGTTGGAATTCTAGGATGATTTAACCATACGATGGCTGTAGAGTTAGAATGTATTTTTTTATTCAGTAGTATCTTGTGCTTATGTAAGCTTACAGAGTAATGAAATAAATGGTTTCAACCTGTCTCCGCCCACCAGATATTGTTGAAAAATTCCAATTAGAGTGGTGGAGAGCGAGGGAAGAAGGGGGTGTGTCTGTGAAACACAATGGTGATCGACGCGGAGTCTTATGGCACTTCCGCTACGGAGTCTTTTTGGAGGATTTCTCTCCGTCCATGTCCAGTTTGGGATATCAACATTTAAAAAAAGCTACCCACTCAGCTCATACTCCCCTTAATCTTCGGTATTTCATCACTGATTGGGGTGGAGCCGGCAGTGCAACAGAGCTGAAATTTTCAGCCAAAGGAGGGTGAGACACATACAGTTTTGGGCCTTGAAAGTGGCCTGCTGAAATTATATCTGCAATTTTCAATTTGTGTCCAGTATTGTTAGATTTCACCATTTCAAAAAATAAATGTGAGTTAAAATTGAATATCTCTTTAAAAAGTCCCATGTCCCATCTGCAGCCATTTTCTTCCCTCCTAGTAAGTATTTGGCTTGATTCTTGTCTGGATACTAAATGGCATGAATGATGGCAACCTGTAAAATCCCTTGTCTAATCTATAACTACTCTCTTCCTTGTCAGGAGAACTCGGCTCTCAGCGCTGACACATTCAGTATGCGGCCCAAAAAGTCCAAAGAGCAGTTAGCAGAACTCAAAGCCAGCTACCTGAATAACCACTTTGCCAGTGACGCAGAAATCGCCCGGTTGATGAAGCTCACCAACCTGACCAAGGGAGAGATCAAGAAGTGGTTTAGTGACACCAGATACAACCAGCGCAACTCGAAGAACAGCCATGTCATTGTCTTCCACGACGGAGGGGGTAGAGGAAATGGCAGCTGTGGTAGCAGTACTAACACCACTATTGTCATCGACTCGAGTGACGAGACCCCCACATCTCCCCATCCTCCCCGCACGCCTCCCGTGAAGGAGAGGGAGATGCGTCCCAAAACGTGGAACCCTTTCCCAGACTTCACCCTGCAGAAGTTTAAGGAGAAGACACCAGAGCAGCTGGTGGTGCTGGAGGAGAGTTTTGAGAAGAGCAGCACCCCGTCAGATGAAGATCTGAGTCGATTGAGGACAGAGACCAAACTGACGCGGAGAGAAATCGATGCCTGGTTCACCGAGAGACGAAAGATGCCAACTGTCACTACCTCCTCTGATTTTACTGTAGGAGGGAAGATGGAGACAGGGGGAGTAAAAGGAGGAGAAGGTGGAGGAACAGGAGGAGTGACCTCTTCTTCCCCTTCCGCCTCAACTTCTCGGAAACATAGCCAAACCCCTCCTGGCAGTCGCACTAAGCAGCTGCCCACAACCAGTGGCGGAAACAAAGACATAAAAGACAAGAGTAAAAAGTCTCCCGAGCAGCTCCACGTTTTAAAGAGTGCCTTTGTGCGGACCCAGTGGCCCACAGCGGAAGAATATGATCGGCTGGCTGAGGAGAGTAGCCTTCCCAGATCCTACATTGTCAACTGGTTTGGAGATTCACGCTACTCCTGGAAGAATGGTAACCTGAAGTGGTTCTTCCAGTACCAGAGTGGCAATGTGGATGGGCTAAATGGTGGAGGAGGCAATAAGACTGGAAGCAGCAGCAACAACAGTCGGAAGAGGCGTGTCCGAAACCGTGGCTGGGGGCGGTCTCGAACCAGGAAGCAGCCGAGGAGGTCTGCCTCCACCAGCGCAGAGGTTGACAAGTCTCCCCCGTCAATGAAATTCAAAAGTGGGCGGGAGATCCTGAAGGAGTACTACCTGAAACACCAGTTCCTCAATGAGCAAGATCTGGATGAGCTCGTCGCCAAGAGCAACATGAGCTATGAACAGGTAATGATGCAGCATTTAATGAGATGTGGGAAGGTTTAGGCATTGTGTCATTAATAACTTATTCAGTCTATTCATAACATGTCAACACAAACCTAAGATTTTTCTCTCCCCCATGGAAAGGTGAGGGAGTGGTTTGCCGAGGTCCAGCGACGGTTGGATATGGGGTCAGATCCCTTTCTGGAAATGGCTGTAGGGAGGATGGATGGAGAGGAAGGAGGAGAGGAGGAGAGAGAGGAGACACGAGGAGAGGCGGCATTGGCCGCTGAGGAGCAGAGCGCTACAGCGATGGGAGATGAAGATGATGAGGAGGAGGAGGATGAGGATGATGAAGTAGATGAGGATGATGACGGTGAGGATTCTGATGAAAGCGAGGTTTGGGAGCCATCTCGCAGCGTCAGGAAATCCTTGTCAGGCTCTGAGGATTAGTGGTGGTGAGAAACTGGAGTCTGTCAACTGCAAAATAGAATAATAATCAATAGTGGACGTATTGAGACAGTTAGCCCAAGTTAGTCTTTTTTGCCATTGACTTACATGTGTATTTTACATGAGGCTAACAGATGGATTAGCAGCTTTAGCTCACTGTTCCAATACTTAAGCTATTGGCTGTATGTACGGTATAACAGATAAGAGCGGAGTTATTATGAGGAAAGTTCCTAGCAAACCATGGAAATGTGGCCTACCAGAAACGTCTCAATTTGACCATATTTTATCACCAGAATATAATGTACCATCTTGAAAGTCACTACAGGCCGGATTAGACCTAGTTTCCATGTATAGAAATAACTCTGCCTGGCAGCTGAAACAGTTCCAGGAAATGGAGACACATACCCTTTGTTAGACTGTTGTTAAGTAGAGACTTTAGGAGGAATGCGATACCCCTTTCACACACAAATCCCGGGATTTACACTGTTTCTAAAACACGGGTCATTCCCGCGTTGGACCCATTCAGACCACACTATTGTCCCGGGTTTACCCCAGGCCGTCAGCCATTCAGACAAGACCCGTGTTACCATATTTACATCTGTATATGTCACGCAGGGCCGAACAAGAAACTGTGTGATATGTGATACATGCCGTAGATAATTGAATCTTTAAACGTCCCGGTAATGGTAATGGCAATGGTGTGGCTTTATTTCTTCTTCCCCACAAATGGACAGAAGAATCTTTCCAATTCTCCATTGTTATTCATTCTATTTGTTCGTTGTTGAAACGGTCCTTGTTGTGAACTGTCTTGTGCACACTGGGGCTTCATTTCCACCAACGGGAACCTGGTTCTGGGCTGGTGCTGGTGCCGGTTCGGAGCTGGTTCAACTTGCGCACCTTCAAAGAACCAGCTTGCTTTTCCACAGACCAGAGCGCCACGATACTACGTCACTACGTCATTGTTTACATCTGGACATGTCGCCTCCCACTCATCTGTACCGGAGATACAGGCTACTACTTGCGGCCAATATGTCCATAAAAATATTATTTTTTCCAGCGAATATCATAGTTTAAACGATATTGAGTGATCCAGGTATTTGTTGTGTTGATATGTGCGACATTTATTCAGTTTGTGAAATCAGGATGTCTAGGAAGTGTCGGCTCAAGTTGTCTGCTGAGCCCCTGATGGAAGCTGGTTGAGATTGGTCGCGATAATCGATAGTCCCGCCCCCAGCCGCTGATGTAAGCGGTTCTCGGTTCTAGCCCAGTTCCGAGTTGGTGCCGCTCTGGAACCAGTTCTGGCCGAGAACCAGTTCTTTTGCTGTCAAAAAGCAAAGAACTGGTTCTAGATTGGGCACCGGCTCCGAACCGGCTCTCGTTTCCCCTTGGTGGAAAAGAGCCCAGTGTGACCTGGCCCGGGTCATTCCTGGGTCATTTCCCTGGTGTGAAAGGGGTATGAGCATGCATTTACATGTCTACAGTACCACCCCCTGGCAGCAAGTAAGGTAAATCGATTCACTCAGTGATGCTGCCTTTTCCAGCTTGACTCTACTTGACTCCTTGAATAGGAGTGTTTGTTATGCCCTTGTCTAAAGGTCTAAATCATCTCGAACATTGTGAACCCCTGGTTTCAGAACAACAGCACAGACACACTAAAAATAAGACGGTACAGCTGCATGATCCCCATTGAAAACAAACATAATGTGCACCTTATTCACTTCTAGCATTTGTGGAGCTGGTTACTTTTACTGTTTTCTAGCACCTGAGTATAACTTTTCAGACATTAATCAGTGCTGAAAATCACACTGGTCTATGAAGTTGGTTGACCTGACGTGGATTGATAAAGTCATTGAAAGTCATTTGAAGTGTTAAGATCTCTCAGAGATACAGGCCTAATGAGAGATGAAACAACTTTCCTTAATGTTGAATGAATGCAAAGAAAGCATATGCTCTTCAAAACAATGCTTTTAAAGAACGCAGGATGTTAAATCAAAAGTCTTCCCTTTATTATAGCTAATTGTTATTGTTGTTGATTTTATTTTATTTTAGATCTATTGAAAATGTCACATTATAGTATTTTAAATATGCATTGCTATTAACACATTTTTTTCCAACACGTTTTTCAACATAAGCATCTGGGAGAACACATCCTGCGCTATTGTCACCTTTTTAAGAGTTTGATGTAGATTCAGACACTGCAAGAGACTGTTGTGCCAAAGCTAAATGACTAAATGTGTTGTCTTATCCTGCGACGCGAGGAGCAGCGGTACAGTTTGTGAAATGAATAATGGTCACTGTGAGGCAGACCTCTGAGTCTACTAATTATAGAAATACTTCACAGCAGTGTTTCCCTCAGCCTTTTCTCTTGGCGGACCTCTGAAATGGTATTTGTAACTAACAAATTATTTTAGGCAGGGCAGAGGCATCATTGTTGGTATCATCATGTTTTTCCCTAAACCATACCAGCACCAACCGAAGCACCGCCATCAATTTAGAGTAACTCAATACACAACTTATCACATTGAGTTTGGTTTAGAGTACACTTTGGTATTTGTGAATCGCACCCGAACATCACCGAAACCTTGAGGTCACGGCTCAGTGGAACACAATACTGCTCTTGTTAGAAATAAGCCCGTAACCAATTTTGGGTCCTGGCCCATGCTTTAAAAAACACTGTTTTACAGTATTTCAAATAGTATTTTGACTCAAGTCTGCAATGAAGAGCAAAAAGCGAAGCACCTAAACTAAATAATCGTGCACTTTGTCCACTTCTGTATGTAGTGGAATAAATCCTGATTAGGCACCTTAATCTCTTATTATACCATGAAATGGTTCTGAGAGACCAAATCTGTTTTATATGACTATAAACTAAACCAGTATTTTGCCTTTTTTTAAGTCTTGCTGTGTTTTCAGGAGGAGAAACCTTACCAGTTGCCCCACTTTTCTAATAATATGTATTGTGTTGGAGTTGGATGTTTATATGGCTAAAAAAACTTTTTTTTTTTAAATAGAACAATTGCCCACTGCTTTCTTTCAACAAAATTGCACAATGTGAGGCCCATTTTTAAACTCTGCTCCTTTTGAAAATGTGTGTGTTTTATTTGGTATTTTGTTTTGTATTGTTGATTTAATACAAGGGAATTTTCCCCCATCTCTCTCTCTCGCTGCCTCCACATGCCCCTCCTACGTCTTTGCCCCTCTCCCCCAGTCTACTGTTGTAATATTCATGCCAAGTTTAATGATCTGCACTTCCCAAGACGTGTTTCTATATGTATTAGAACACTGCTGTTTTATCTCATTATGCTGTGAATACACAGGCAGACAGATAGACAGGGCAACTGCCGCATTTTCAACAGACTGATAATCAACGTGTCCTTTTAAGGCAATTTGGACATTACTCATCCTTGGAGTATCTTCTTTGTGCAAGGAATTGTTCAAAATGTGTTGGGAAGCCTAAATGAACAGCACAGCATTCCCCTCACCTTAGTGTGGTGGGAAGTCTACCAAATACTATTCCTCTCTCAAACTGTTCACACCATGCTTTACTGTACTAAGATGGCAAAGACGACAGATCAAACGCTGTCTCAACTACAGTTCTTCACTGACAATGGATGGACACTGATGAAGCTTTGAAAAGATAAATGTGCCTATGTGCCTACATAGCTGTTATGCTTGTTTGAGCAACATTTCTCCAACTCGTGACAGAATGATTTGGACATCAGATATTGTTGGGTGATCTCTTTATTCTGTATGGAAGGCTTGTTCATACTAAGTTGTGATGCATGGCCAGCTCTGCTTTCTGCTGATGCTAAAAGATGCCTAGATACTCTGAAGTTGACGCCGGAGACTTCTGTTGTATGTCCTTAAACAAATACCTTGAGTTTTAGAATTGTATTGTATTTCGTCACCAGGCACTTGTCACACTGTATGGATAAAGTTTTAGTTGAATGAAAAGCTTCTCGTGTGTTGTTAGCAAGCTGATTGGCTAGCTTGCACATGACGTTTCCCATTGGTTTCGATGAGGAATGCAGAAAGGCCATTTTTATAGTAGCTGAAGGATACTGTAGCTGTTGAAACCTTTACACCATAATGGGACAAGTGCCTGGCCATGAAAAATAACAGACTGGAATTCAAAATATTAAGGTCTACCTTTAATCTAGTACTGCATGCAATAACCAAGACGATCAATTGCTCATTTTGTACATACAGTATTGGGGCTGGTATACTTGGCACAGGGGAAGCCTAGTCTGGGCTAAACGAGTATTCTCTGTGTAGCATTCATAATGCCATTTACTGTAATAGGCATTCCAGTACCAAGTTTACCGCAGTACCATGAATCCGTATTCTTGTGTAAATGGTTTCTGCCCTTCCAACCCTGGTCTGCCTGGTCCTGGAGACATTTATTAAGAGCTTTATCACTGTTATCCTGGAGGAGCTTCTTTCATGGGCATTGGGTTAAGCTAACACGTTTCTTTCAGTGGAGTTCTCTGTTTTGAGAAACATTTTCGTCTAGGAATCCTTCGCCTGGACTCAATGTTATCGCTACCAGTTGCAGCCATTTTGCGACCTTCTTAGCATTTGGTTCAATTCACTTGGGGAACGCTTGATCCATGTTTGTGAAGCCGATCCTGTGTATCCATTCCTTACCCTAGCTACACACTGGTTCTCCACATTTAGGTTTTCTTAGCCCAAAGATTAGGCGTAAACCTGACACCAGGTATCCAGCCCTTAGTCTTTTACAGTGTGCTCTCTGTATTACTAGACGGTCTGTTTTAAATGGTTTTATATGTTTCTATTTATGAAAATCGTGTATTTACAACTCTGTCCAGACATCAATAGATTGCTTGTTAAGAATACCGATTCATACAATATGTATAATAAAATAGTGTTTTTGAAATAGATTCAGTTTTAGAGTTCAAGTCAGTGTTACCATGTGTCTTTTTGGTACTTTGGTTGTACAACATAGAATCAGAGCTCTATAGAAAAGACATGCAGTGAATTGAAGGAAGTGAAACGTCTGGCTAACTGACTGCCATCTTTGGTGTACCAGCTTCAATTGCTCTAAGCGCAGACCTGAGCAGAACAACATTTGGGCATATTTTGATAACGGTATGCCTTTGATTATGTGCGTCCTCTTTTGAGGCTCTATAAAGTGCTCTGCTATCGTAACTGAAATCCACCTGAACTGGTCTTTTAAAACCATATTCAGCAAACCTTGAAATTGCAGTTTACTCGGCGAAATAAATGGTAAATTATGAATTATTATCCAGAAACCACTAGCACAGCGAGACTAGGCAGTGGTTTTCTGACTAGTAATTATTTGTCTCAAACTAAAAAAAACTTCAATATAATATTCCGCCAGGGTCAGGTGGTAGTAAGCAAACCATTTATTTAACTGTCTAATTACACTGTAATATCTAAAGCTTTACGCTATATTCAAATATATTTTTCCTAGGTCTGCTGAGGTGCCCATGTCTTCTCCATGAGTTCTGGTTTTATATCTGACCCTCATCGTGTATCCGAGTTAACCTTGTGCAGTAGTGCTTAGCGCTTAACATTGTGATCTGAGTAGTTACCCGCTGTCCTATTATGCACATGTCCTATCTGTATCCTTTGCTGTACTTCTGCTATTTCTCTAAAGTCCTCACTTCTTTTCTGTATCTAGACTGATCTAGTTGGTACTTGGTTGAATGTTACTGACAGCAGTGATTTCACTCTTTAGGGGCCGGTTTCTTTGGCAAAGATTAGGCCTTGTTATAATTGTAATAATATTTCAATGGAATTTTCCATTCTTTTATACCCATTTACAGTGGAACGTTCCACTTTCCATCACTCATTGACAATGGGATTTTCTAATCTAATCCTTACCCATTGACAATTTTTTAGTCATCGCTTGTTTTGGGCTCGCTCTGGGGACCGGCCCTTATAGAAGACCTTATAGGTTTTGTACAGACTTTTAAACATTAACTGCAAACTGCACAGTTTCATCTTACCTTCGCTGGTTCAACACAGCTCACATTGCCACACCTGTTTTATTGAATGATGGTGGTAGGTTCTCCGTAGCCTGCTCGTTATGTGATAACGAGTATCACATTTCCACTATACACATACTGTGGAAAGAACCCCATGATGTAACTCTAAAAGAGGTGTGACCTTTAATATAAAACATGACAAAGTGAAGGAGACCAACATTCTCATTTCAAAACGACAAGACTCGCAGCCTTCATTCATTTATTTCCTGAAACCTCAAGTGATTTTATTCTCTGTGTGTGTCTATGTTGCCCTTTCTGAGGCTAAATTGCCTCCAGTGGAGACTCCAGGCTGGTCCAGTCCCTTGGGCCCAGGCTTATTAAAATAAGCTGGTATCTCTGTCATGTAGTAATCCTCCAAATGAGTGTTTTTTTTACTCAATCCCTCTAATTGGACACTAGAGGGGGTTCTGGGTCTGAGACTTACTGTCTAAACATCCAACATCTGTTGAAACACAGTGACTGTAGTAAACTTGTTCAGGCTTGCTATTAACTCCTTCTATGCCCCCTGCAATCATCAGCTTTAGCTACTACTCCCGCAGGCAACTTGTGCAATGTTATTAATTTAAAACCCAACTGTTTTTGAGGCTGTGGCTTGATTTTAGCTTGATTTAGAAAAGATTTATATTTTATACTTGTTTGAGGACAAAATCCAATAAATTTTGATGAAAGATGTGAAGTTGTGAGTATCTTACTGTGTTTTGTGTAACCGGGGTGCAATTCCCATGATGAGATGGCACGCTGGCTACTTGGCCAAGGGGATGTCCCTTTGGCTGACTGGTTTGCGTGTCCGTCTGGTCTGGGTGACCCGGGTTTGATTCCCATCATGGATGGCCTCCACTTCGCTACATTTGCATAGATTGGATGCTAGTGGATGCTGGACTATAAGCAGTTTGTAGGGCAGAGATTAGTGCGTACTGCAGCATCTGTGTCCTATAAACCTAGAATTTACCTTTTTTACTCTACTGCACTATTAAGCTTTTTACTGTAAATGTACTAATGATCTGATGAATACAGATTCAGGCAAGTGCCTGAGCACTGTCCATACCACACTTGATTATGTTATTGTAATTGATAGATTGACATTTTTTGCTTTCTCTAGGATCTACTGCCCTTTACTGGTTCTCATCTGACCTCTGAGGCTCAGCTAGGTCTGGCCCTGAGCTACTTATTAAATATTCTGACCATTCTACAGATCACTCCTGAATTCAGACTAAAGATGGTGCCTAGACCCCTTGATTTTGCAACACCCTGCCTGTGGGAGCTTGTTTTCATTACAATAGTCATTTAGCAGATGCTTTTATTTAAAGCGACTTACAATAAGTGCATTCAACATAGGTAGTCAAGAGAACTAGTAGTAGTATTAGTAGTATTAATGATAGCTGATTATTTTCTAGCTATTTTCTGTAAATACAAAAAGATTTATGATCATTGCCCCAAGCAAAACCATTGGTAATGTGCAATGAAAAATACATGGCTGTCACTGTTTGTGTTGATGTAAGCGACACACATAAGCAAAGTGCTTGGTATATAGACGTACTTGTGTTGTTGTGACACAAACCTTGTTTTTTATAGACAGAGGTTTTACATATACTGTAGACACACACACCTCTTGTCTTCCTTGTACAGTAGCTTGAATAGAGGTTTGTTGTCATCTGATGAAAGTTGCAAATATTGTAACAGAGCTGGTTGAAGTAAAGATATAGATGGAAGAGATTAGACACAGAAATTTGACTGACATATTTTGGAATCTGTTAGATTTGAATAATGTTTCCCCTACTGTTTAGTTTGTCTCCTATTTTGTGCGGTCCAGTTCAACTGAGACACATCTCAATATTTAACAGCAGAACTTTAATATGGACCTAATTTAGTTTCACTCATATTTTCACTCTCTTGCTCATGTAAAATGAAAAAGAAAAATATTTTTGAAAATGTAATGGGTTTTCAGGGACATAAAAGGAGAAACAATAAACAAACAAATAGATACATACAGTATCTGCATTTTTAAAATTAATTATTTTGTAAATGAATTCTTCATTCAAAGGCAGTAATGTATCCCAGAGTGTCCTCTACAACTGAATCAGTGGAGTAACCCACAACATGAGAGATTTTGCCAGCGGGAATGAATGCACGATTGGGCAGACACTGATGTAGCAAGATGGCTGATATCCCCGACGGACTGAGCATGGACATTTTGGTTGAGAATAAATATAATACTGACCGTGGACCAGCTCTACCCTCGCCAGGGTGCTGCAGGGGGCATGGGAGTTTGCCCAACCAGTCCACATGTGTTTTGTGGATTTGGAGAAGGCCTGTGGGGGGTACTCCGGGAGTATGGGGTGGATGACCCCTTGCTAAGGGCCATTCAGTCCCTGTACCAAAGGAGTACGAGTCTGGTTCGTGTAGCCGGCAGTAAGTCGGACCTGTTCCCGGTGAGGGTTGGACTCATAACTTTTATGGACAGAATTTCTAGGCGCAGCCGGGTGGTGGAGGGGTTCGAGTTTGGTGGCGAGAGGATCCCGTCTCTGCTTTCTGCGGATGACGTGGTCCTCTTAGCTTCATCGAACGACGACCTCCAGCTCTTGCTGGGATGGTTCGCATCCGAGTGTGAAGCGGCTGGGATGAGGATCCCGCTGTTGGCTATGCTCTCAGCGTTGGCGCTGCCCTGCGGCGACACGGACTGCAGAGCTGCTGCACATTTGTTGTGATATTTGTCGTGTTGCAACAAT
>CABFOS010056025.1:0-10945 GCA_900660315.1 Diretmoides pauciradiatus | reverse complement strand
CTTATAAATATGCTCCCATTTTATTGTGTCAACATTTCGATCACGATCTTTATCAATTCAGATTTTTACAAACAGGAAGTTATTTTGTTGTTCTTCACTTGTATGTTTCTGTCTTATCCTGTGAAGCACTTTGTGTTGCATTCTCAATGTATGAAAAGTGCTATATAAATAAAGCTTTGATTGATTGATTGATTGATCTATATTTCTTTTGATACAATATTTATATATTTTAGTATGATTTTTGATTGAATTTTTTTAATTCTCTTTGGTCAGGAGCACAAACACTCCTTTCTCTTTAAAAAACAACAACCAATTGAATGTAGTAACTCCTAATGCAGGAATTGAATAGACAATAATAGTAGACTGACATGTTACATGAGCGTTTCATATGTTGGTTAATGTTTGACTCTCTAATACCTGCAGACCTTTCTCGTGTAAATCTGTATCTTTTGTTTCAATTTTGGTGATGAAGTGAGAAAAAACATAGTTTCATTTAGGCTACTGCTATGCCCATAGTATGTGTGATCTGCTGCCCAGAGTTTGATCCAGAGTCTGTGCCCCCTAAAGTTGAAATGAACCCTACATGCTTGGGGCAGTTTATATAGGTGGTTGACTGTTCACATGAAAGGTCAAATGCTTAGCGCTTAAATCAAGTGCTCACATCAATTGTCTTTTAAAAGTCCAAAGTACTAACACCTTTAGATTTACGTTTCAACAGTTGATCTGCTTGAGTAATAATTCCTAGTAAGCGTGGGCATGTGCGTAGTGAATGAACTTGAATGAACCAATGGGTATTCAGTAAGTTCGTCTGTTTGATGAGAGCGAGTGGACTTTGGCATAGAGCACGTTGGTCCACTGCCCCTCGGCGTGAACGGCTGCCACAGAGACACTATGAACCTTAATTATATCTACTTGACTTCCTAAGAATGTAGACACTTGAATGTACATGTAACTTTTTTTTTTTTTTTTTTATTTAACCTTTAGTTAACCAGGCAAGCTATTCTTATTTACAATAGCGGCCTGGCAAGAGGCAAAAACAGGAAGGGGGGGGGGCAACCACATGCCAAGTTTAAAAAAGAAGAAGAATATAGCCACTTTGAAGGTTTTGGAGTAGTACAACATTCATGTTTCTGATTGGGTGCAATAATTAATGTTTTGTTCAGCTGCCCTCTTGGTTCTTTTTCAGCCCGTTGCTCTCATCTTCTCATGTGATTGATCTGAACCTGATCTCCCTCCGTCCTCTCTCTCTCTGTGTCTCCTATAGGTGACTGTGTGAAGCAAACAGTGCAGGGTCATGGGGTGAGGGGTCTTTACAGAGGCCTAAGTTCACTGGTCTATGGCTCGATCCCTAAAGCCGCTGTCAGGTAATTACCCCCCACACACACACACACACACACCACATACATTCACCACACATACTTACAATTACATATCACCCTCGATTATCACTGTTTTAATGTTTATATTTTTGTTTTCTGCATTAGTGTTTTACATTACTGCCCTTTATAGTACTTTATTGATATTTAGAAATGTTTCATTATTTTGACAGCATCTTTTTTACATGTGCCTAAGACTACATAGCACAGTACACAGTACATTTAGCCTTTTAGCTAGCAAACAGTAGGATCTAGTCAGCTGTGAAACCCATCTTATTTAGATATGTGGCTAGTAGTTGCATGTTAACATTAACATGGCTTGCTTTGCTAAATGGGCCTGCTGGGTAGTTAGCTAGCTAACAGAGCCTGTTACTACTACTGATGTTAACTGAGCTGATCTTCTCAAGCTATAACTCGTGTTTTGGAGGGACAAGGACAAAAGACAAGAGCTTATTGTGACACAGTAATCCAAATATGGGAACAAATATAGTTTATCACACTATTCACTTAACTTATTACTGACCTACAACCAAACCACAACAATATTTTTCAGGTATCTCTCTTGTACCTTCCTGGCTGTTTCACACAGCCAACTCTCCAGTGGACCCGAATGAGAGACACAACTGCAAAACACTGAATCCTGTTTTGAGTTGTAATGTTACCTTTTTTTATCTTTCATCTCCTTTACAGGTTTGGAGTGTTTGAGTTCCTAAGTAACAAGATGCGTGATGAGAATGGTAAACTAGACAGCACAAGAGGACTCCTCTGTGGCCTTGGGGCTGGAGTGGCTGAAGCTGTGTTTGTAGTGTGTCCTATGGAGACTGTCAAGGTTAGTCCAGAATCAGAGGCCCCCATCACGCCTTGCATTAACTTCATCTAATATCCAGATATGAGCTAAATACATTCCATTTATGTCTGACATCAGAAATGCATCTCAACTACCCACATAAATTCAGGTTGGTCTTTCCATTGCAAAATACATTATATGCATTGTCAGCATGACAATTTTCTTTCGCAGTAATTTAAAGTGATTAATCTTGCATTATAGGCACAACCTTGAAGTTGTAAGACTCCATGCATTTTTTATGTCCCACCACGATACATGGTATGCAGGACATTATGTCGTCATGGTGGCGCCTGCATGTCCATCTTTCTGTGTGTAGACACACTATTGTGAACACAATGGACACTGTGTATTCGTCAGTACTAGTGGAGTCTGTAGGGGCGTCTGAAGATACTGTCGCTCTATGCCCCTCAATAATTCATACCCACTGAGCACCTTGTTACCATACAAATATACTGTATTATTACTGAAGCCGTTTAGTGTGTTTTAATGTCTGCACAACACTTGGTACTTCAGATTTTTTAAGGGCTACTACGTCAAGTGTGGTGTAAAGTTTTTATTTATTATTGTTATGATGTCATTTTAGGTCAAATTCATCCATGATCAAACATCAGCAAACCCAAAGTACAAGGGATTCTTCCATGGGGTGAGAGAGATCATTAGAACTCAAGGTAAAGCAGGCAGATCACATGTGGAAGGTATTTTACTGCCATCTGCTGCTCCTTCACAACCACACACTGTTTCACCAACCAAGGAAACGTCTCTAAATGGTTTTCGTCATCTGGTATATTATTTAGAGTACAAGCTCATTATTTATGTAAAGCTAATATTGTACTTGAGTGTTTTTGACACTGAAATGGAGCTGCAAAGATGTGAAAGTATTGCCGTGGTTAGATTCTGTTGATATTACTGACGTATCCTCAGGACTGAAGGGGACTTACCAGGGCCTAACAGCCACAGTACTGAAACAAGGCTCCAACCAGGCCATCCGCTTCTATGTCATGACCTCCCTAAGGAACTGGTACAAAGGTGAGTGTGTATGAGACAGAGATAGTGAATGTTAAATTGCTTTATATTCAATGTATACAGTCAAAAACAATTAGCCCCTGTTTTTTGAATTATTCAGGCGATAACCCCAACAAAGCCATTAACCCTCTAATAACTGGAACGTTTGGAGCTATTGCTGGAGCTGCCAGTGTGTTCGGAAACACTCCCCTGGATGTTATAAAGACTAGAATGCAGGTAAAGACATTTTGCTGACACTTCTCATAATTACTCAGGTTTTGCGCAGAACATCTACCATGTTACTAATGTGTTTGTTTGTTATTCACCAGGGTCTTGAAGCTCACAAATACAAAAGCACACTAGACTGTGCCGTCAAGATCATGAAGCACGAGGGACCCGTGGCGTAAGTTCATATGCATTGTACATAGTAGTTAGTTGGCATGATTTATATACTGTAAGGCACATGGTACAGTAAATTAAGCAGCGCGAAAGAAAGACACAATAAGAATTTGATGTGTTTTTGACAGTTTGCATCAATTTCTGGTTATTTAATGGCCCAGAAAAGCCTACAGTCAGATTTGGCCTCATATCTGTAAAAACAATCAATCAATCAATCAAAACTTTATTTATATAGCACTTTTCATACATTCAAAATGCAACACAAAGTGCTTCACAAGATAGAAAACAGAAACATACAAAAGAAACATACAAATATACACTGAAACTCATCACAGGTTGTCAATTCAGAAAAACAGTAGTTACGTGTCTCTCGAGGAGTGGGGCATCAAGTAAGGAGTTAGTTTTTGGGGCATCTCAAGAGTCCCCAGAGATAGGTAGAACACACATCCCTGTGGCTCTGTAGATGTATGATAGAGAAGAAAGTGTAACATTTTCTTTTTGAACAAGACAGGATCAGGAGCAAATAGAGAGAACATGGTGGGGAGAGTGGGATACCATTAATACTAGAGAGGAATACAGGGGAGAGGGAGAATTAGGTTTTCAGGCTATAATGGACGACAGGAAGTGACTGTTGTTTTGTGTTGTTCTGCTAGAAGACACTGGGTGGTGTTAGAGCCAAGTGTATACACCATATATTACACCTGATAGTTTAATATGCTTATTTATAATATGTTTATTTCACAGCATTTTGTACGGGCTGTACAAATAGTATTATTATGGTTAGAATACAAAAAATGTATCTGAAATTACATTTCAACATCATGCTGGTATGTTCATGGTGTCTCTGTCTCTGAAGCTCTCTGAAGTAATATACTCCATGTGACTCCTCTGCTGTTCAGGTTCTACAAAGGTACTGTGCCTCGGCTGGGTCGGGTGTGCATGGACGTGGCCATAGTCTTCATTATATATGAGGAAGTTGTGAAGGTTCTCAACAAGGTTTGGAAGACGGACTGAAATGGACACCCCCAGCGAATACTACACAAGCACGGACAGGCCCTCCGAAATCTTAACCAGGCCAAGTCCCAAAAGCAGTCTCCTCAGTCCTGCTACTAGGTTCTAATATCTACCTCTATACCATCTGTCAACATCGGGATTTTTGTTCTAGATATTATTTATAACCCAGCTATTACAAGTGTAAACATAATCTGTGTAAATTCTTGCTACAAAACGCAGCATTACTGCTTACATTTACCCTCTCTTCTTAAATTCCAGAAAGATTAAGTTCCTTAAGAGCTCAGGGAAGGGAACAAGGCATTTATGTACTGTAGGACTAGACCTGCTGTCAGCAAGTGTCTTACCCAGGAAGCTCTGAGCTCATTTATGCTCATGTTCTATGGACTTAATCAAAGAGAAGAATACTGAACCCAACATAATGTGATGTAGACAAGCTAGACAAACAAATTATACTTGAAAATGAGAGGAAGAGCTCATAATTCTAAAGGGTTTTTGTGTATGCAAGAATTTAGGAAATTTAGTTTTTTTCCACAAGAGGTTTTGAGACCATTATTACATGCAGTACTGGTGTCAGTATAAGGGATATTTAAATTTAGTTGTAATTTCATGTAGAGGTTACAGGTATATTAACTGATCTACATCAAGGAGTGCAATTAAGAACTAAATGCCTTAAAACAATTTGTTGTCAGATTTACTAAGCAGCCGTTATTCAAATTGTAGTTTTTTCTAATTATCTTTTGTGCATACTCAAAAAATGACTTAGAAATACACAATTCTAAAAAAAAGACTAAGATGGTTTAAGGTGGGTTTACGTTTAAGTTTTAGAAATATTTTAAAACAATTTACTTATTAGGCTGATGCTATATGAAAGTGCCTATGTATTGTATGATTGATTTAGAAATCTATTATGACATTAAGAAATGTCATTGTTGAATGTTGTCTGTTCCAGATGTGTTCTTATTCACTAAAAAATTAACACATTGAAAAAAATTGAATTGATTGTGCACAGTGCAGTGGTACCAAATGTTTAATCCCAGATGTTATCTGCAGCGTTTCTGATGTTTTCAGATCTGTAAACTCAGCCTAAAAAGTAATTTTCCAATGGATTTTTTTGCTTCATAATTGTTTTGCATTTACTCCATAGATATGTGTATTTGAGAAACGCCATTAATAGTGCCTTCCATCTCATTCCATGGAGAAGGGGTTGAATTTAAGTTAGGGGTTCATTGCAGAATTCCAGGTTCAGTGTTTTGATTGACAATTTAAGATGTAATTCCCTTTTACTTTGACAACAAATGATGATCCAATGTGCCATCTTCAGCCTGAGGTTGCATCGCTGTGTCATGGTTGCTGAATCATAGCAGCGTTTATAATTTACAAAGGCAAGATGCGACTACATGATGTCTTTGGCTCAGCTAAACTGGGGTTTACGGTTCACGTGCCTTCAATCTGATAAAATGTTTGTTCGCTAATAAACATTGGATTTGGACTGCTGAAAATGTTGTGTTTGTCATTCTTTCCCCGGTCACATGACTGTTTAATCGCGGTAATAGCGTATAGAGGGGCTGTACTCTTTTTGACACAGTTTTTGTATCGTGACCTTGCAGTGTAGTTTGGGCTCCTGTGCTTGCCGTAGTTGTCAGTCTGAGCTTGTCCTCTTCCTCAGGACGAGTGAATGGAGATGGTTGTATTTGTTTAGCATTAGTTACACGTTTTTAAACATGTCTTTTACTGGAGGAGCACCCAGAGGATTTTATTTTAACACCGTGTTGTCCTTGGCGCGGTCGCTGGCCGCTCACCGGCACTCACCGCTAGAGAAGGTAACGTTACTACGTTAGCTAACAAGCTAACAAGCTTTAGCTAACAAGCTAACAAGCTAGCGACCTGTCAGACACTCTGACAAGCAGACCTGACGTTAACACGCACCGCTAGAGAAGGTAACGTTACTACGTTAGCTAACAAGCTAACAAGCTAGCGACCTGTCAGACACTCTGACAGGCAGGCCTGACGTTAACCCACTTTACCTCTTGGTCTGTATTATGAGGCTGTGGAGCAGTAGACATGTTTACAGTGTGTCGCATAATGATGTGGTTAGTCTTTTGAGAGTGTATTTAATGAAATGTGCGAGACGCATCTAGCATTGCTAAGCGACTTCAAAGTTAACGAGCTAACGTCCTTTCCCCCACGGTTCTTTAAGTAGCTGGTGTGATTGAATTAAGGAACACTTAATCCTTTATAACACACTTTATATTGGTGTGGTGTCCGCAGTGTTTTCCCATGGACTGCATATCTTAATGTGTCATCTAGCTCCTAACCTCACCCTCCTCCAACATGGCAGGAAACGAACTTTTAACAGGAAACTAACCGGTCACAGGGTCAATGCTACTGGATTTCACAGGACACAGTGTATAACTTATATGCAGATGTAGACCTCTAGAAATTGATCGTGGCATAAAGGCATTATCAGATGACAAAGTGTCGTTAGCGTTCACTCTAGCTATGATATGTCTCTGCTTTGTTTATATCCTCCCCAGATTACTGATAGTGTAACGTCCCTGGTGACGGGATGTATGTCATTTAAATAATGGGTAAATGCATGTAAAACATATTTCAAAGTGTAAGTTGTTCCTCGCACCCTAAACTGAAAACGAAGATATGCATACTTCTCTCAAAGCCTCTCTAATGCTTATCCTCATCATTTCTTTACTACTAGTAACACAACAATAGGATTCATAAAGGACTTCCTCAACAATAGGATTCATAAAGGACTTCCTCTTCTTGCCTCCAGCTGTAGCTTTCTTCCCTAAAGGATAATCTGATGAATAATCTAGTGATCGGATCAAGTTAAAAAGTAATGCAGACTGAGGTAGACTAGTACAGTATATTGCTGGATATTTTAAATACATTCCAATGATATATTATTGGGTGGCATAGCCAGCCCCGATAGTAGCAATCAAGAGTAGAAGAGGAGAGGCCTTTATTGAGTAAAGCAGAAGTTAGGGTAGTTAGCAGAAGGTAGTGATTGGGAAATACAAGGAGACATAGGCCTGCAACTTACAGTTCCACCAGAGATACAGTAGCCAGCACCAACCTAAGTCCTGACCCAGTATTGGGATCCAATACTCAACACACTGTTTAGCTCACTGTGCCATGGGAAGATGCAGTAGATGAGGCAAACACCAGGAAGACACTTAGATACACTAACCTTTCAGCTGAAAAACTCCATGAATTCAGCACACATATTGATAACTACTATAAATCTTCAATGACAAATGTATAAATAAAAATATATTAAGAACTTTGACAAAACAGTGAAATTGTGTCTTATTTAAAACACTTGCTGTGTGTTACCACACTTGACCTTGGCAGCTTTGTAGCATCTTTTGTGCACAGCTCTATATACAAATATCTATAAACTAACTACTTCCATATTTGACTCCTGCCACTCACTTTGTCCATTCATTTAGGTGGACTTGATTCAGTACAAGATGTGGTGGGCATATCGGCCCTCTGGAGGACTTGCAAATTAAATTTGGTCAAAGTGTCATCTATGATTTTAAATATTGAGTTAAACCTTTTCAACTGTATAAGTAAGCCTGTGAGAACCGTGCGGTCCATGGGGCAGGAGCCTGCTTCCTGTTTCCTTAGCGTGAGGCAGCTTGATGTACAAGTACACCCCCTGGACATGACGCTAGTATGTCGCAGGGACTTAACCCCAATCCAACCCTTGATGCTGAGTGCCAAGCAGGTAGGCATTGGGTACCATTTTTAACAGTATGACTCGGCCGGGGATCGAACTCACAACCTCTGAAACTCAGGGCGGACACTCTAACCACAAGGCCACTGAGCTGGCCACTCAACTGTATTGAAGTAGTATTGTCGTGACAACTAAAACACGCTGATGGCTTTGCCAGAGTAGTTTGCGAGGTTACTGCGGTGAGTCAGTTCACAAAAAATTTCAGGAAGGCCTGTGTTGTCTTAGGCTGTCCTTACCACCCCCTGTAGAAGTAGTATTTGCTTGTTCATTTCAGAGTTCAAACTTAGAGGTCTAAAGCTAGCAACACACTAGACACATTTTAAAATAACCTATCATGAAAATGCATTGTATCACACATACCCAGAGGGATTTGACAGACGCATTTAGGGTCAGGGGTCACACACTAAGATTCCTGTACAGATGCTTGACATGACAGGACCTGTAGTCTTGCAGACACTCAGGGAAGCGGACCGGGCAGTGTCCGAGTGAATCATGTGATGCCCACACACTACAGGTGTCCGCGCCAAGTTGGAATCGTAAATATCCAAGATGTTTGATATTATCGATGCACTCGGGTTCAGTCTGTAGTGCCCTCACACTACCAGATAATCCTTGCTGATACTCGGTCCTGAGTTCCAGGGTTTCCTTTGTCTCAGCTGCTATTGATTTGCTGAATGTACATATGAAATGATACTTGCTCCCATGGACATGGCTCCTGTTGAACTGCTCTGCTTTTACTGATTCAATGACTTCCATATTTTGTTGTCCTTTGGCCCTGAGCACTATGCCATGGTTTGATATGGTTCAGGATACTGTTATTGTTTTTAAACCTGACTGCAACTTAAATATCCCCAGATGGGACAATAAAGATAATGTCAATATATGGAAATGTGAAATTTAGTTAGTTAAGAACCCGTGAACATTACCATGGGGATTTTGCACTCAATAGCAAAGCACACAGTTCTTTTGCATGGATGAGCCATCAGCAAATCATGTTTTCTATAGTTAATTCAGGGAAATATGTGAGCAAGTGACTATCATAGCCTATTCTGATTATAGTTTACTATCTAGATACATTTACGAGCTAACATTTGTTCATGGAAGACAAACTCTGTCTCAGTACATTTGTTTTTAAATGGTTTTGTCCAGTATTTCATTCCATTCAATCAAAAACAAGGTATGTCAAAACTGTGACATGATTGAGCTACAAATTACATTTCAGTACATTGAAACGTCCATTCACTTATTAATGACAGAGCATTCTAATCTTCAGAGAGGTTTACAGAACACCAGTGTATCAGTATTAGATTAGAACAAGTAGTCCATGACTTCCGATTGTAACTCAAGCTGAAATCTCCATTTTGCTTCTGATACTCATTCTCTGTGTTAAAATGGGCTTTAAATCCCTCTCAGGGCTTAAGACTGATCCTTGTTAGTCTTGGGCTAATTAATGCCAGAGGTAGGTTGTTTGGCTCCATGCCTGAAAACACACTGACAAAGTCATTATCTCTGATGGAACTGAACATCAGCGATGGGTCTGTTTATTACCTGTGGGCAAACGTAGATGTAGCTTATTAAAGTAGAGCAGCACTGCGCACACAGAAAGATGAGGCCTACATCTTGAGCAGGGCACAGTGAAAGTGTACCAGTAGGAGTGATGGTGCATATTATGAAATTGAGTGGTGGTGTTCCTTCCACAGGTCCAGAAGTTACAATGCATGTGCCCTGTGGACTTCAGAGGAGTTTTCCAGCTTGATGAGAGGAGGAGAGATGCTGTCATTGCACTGGGGATCTTTCTAGTCGAATCTGACCTGCAGGTAGACTTGACACATCCCTACCCTGTATCTAGTGAATCTACAATGAGTTAAGCAGTGGTAACCTACAGTATGGCGTTGGTTTGGATTTTGCTAACATGCTATATAATACTTCTGTTGCAGCACAAAGACGCAATCGTCCCCTACCTTCTTGGGTTGCTTAAGGGGCTTCCTAGAGTTCAATGGATTGAAGAAAGCTCAGAACGCAAAGGAAGGGGTAAAGATATATATCTATGACAGTACTAATTACCATATAACCAGCAGGTATTCTATGTGCTCCAAGCATGCATTTCACTATATTTCAATACAATGTATGGTACTGTTTCATAATGGTTGCTGAAATGTGTGTCTTGCAGAGATCCTCCCTATAGCAGAGAACTTCTGCTTTAGTCTTGTAACACTGCTCTCAGATGTCGCCCAGCGTGATGAGAACTTGCGAGGACAGGTGTGTTCCTATTTACTTTTCAGCAAATAAATGTCCTCACAAGGATAGAAAGATTATGGAAATCCTCCCAAGGGCCTCACTTTTTCAAGGGGCTAATTTAAGGTTAGGACTGGGGTTAGGATTAGGATTAGGTTTAAGGTAAGGAAGTGAAATGGGGGTATGGAAATGAATCAGAATCAGAATCAGAATCTTTACTTTAGCCATAACATGTAAACACATTTAGGAAATTGCCTTGGCGTGACAGTGGAGTGCAGTCTAGACATACAGGTACAAAAACAGACAAGACAGTGT